>BDDC01001293.1:0-29260 GCA_001662425.1 Chlamydomonas sphaeroides
CCACCCGGGGCACACGTACCGACGCCTGGCAGGATGACGTCGACCAGGCGGTACGCCAGGAAACGCCTAGCGGCTGCTGACATCGCAGCCACACGCACAGGGAGCACGAGGGACACCGGGGCTTATGGGCAGTGTCGGTTCGCCACCCGCCCCAGGTGCTCGGGTCCTAAGGGATGCACACCTACCCGCCCACCCATGGTGCTGACTGCTCGGAGCCGACCTGCTCGCTGGTCTCGCCCACATCCGCCTTGCCCCCACACATGCGCGTGCTCACTTTCAGGGTCGTCATGCATGGAGTACCACCCCGCGCGCGACACGCCCCGGGTGCACGCGAAGCAGCAGGGCGTCTTCGTTCGCTGCCTGCGACAGCCACATGCATGGATGAATTTACGGATTCGCAGGTCCGCAGGTTCAGGGGTTTGACTTCGTTGGTTTTTTTACATGCAGACTGAGTGCCATCCACCCGAGGTTACGTGGGTCGCGGCGGCCGCCTCCACCCACCGTGCCGCCGCCTTGCTTGTGACTCCCTACCAACCCGCCTTCACCCCGCCCTAAACGTCCGCCCCTTCCTCGCCAGCGCGCCCCGCCTCCCCGTCCTCCCCGCCCTCCCCCTCCTCCTCGCCCTCCTCGTCCTCATCCGAGGGGTCGTCCTCCTCGTAGTGGTCCACGTCCACCTCGGCCCACATGTGCCCAAGGTAGTCGCTGCCGCCGCCGTCCGGCCCGCCCGAGCGGTGGCGCACCTCGGCGCAGAAGCCGCCGCCGGTGTAGAAGGCGCTGACGGCCAGGCCGCAGCCGGCCAGCAGCCGCCCCACCTGTGGGAGGGCATGGGGCCGGAAGGGGCAGCAAGTCCCATGTGAACGTCATCATGTACCGTGCTGCATACCGGCCCTTGTCACACCGCCAGCCCCCAGCCGGCCCACCTGGCGACGGACAGAGCAGGTCCCATCCCAGGAAGTGGCCCCAAAAATCTACATCAGGAAGCCATGAGCCACTCGTGACGAGCGCCTGCGTATGTTTGTCTGTGTGCTTGCGTACGCCGCGTCGCTGGGTCGGCAGGCCGCGTGTGGTATGCGGTGTTATCCGCAACAACCGCCACAACCGCCACCAGTGCGCGGCCGCCAGAGGCCCGCATCCGACTCACTCCGACTCATCTGAAGCCGTACGTGGCTCACCGGCTCCGCCATGGGCCGCTCGGGGCCAATGTCGCCCGCCACCCACACCGCGTACGGCCGGTGCGGTGCCGTACGGCACATGTTGAGCGTGGGCAGGTCGTCTCCCGGCTCCGTGACGGCGCGCAGCACGAACAGCGCCAGGTCGGCCGCTTCGAGGCGCTTGGTGGGTGGCACGAGCTGAGGGGGGCCGGGGCGGAGGCGAACACACAAGCCGTCGGGTGCAGCAGCGGTGGGCTGTGGCGGGGACCGGGCCGCTTGGAGCCCGCGCGGCACGAGCTGGTGGCGGAGAGGGGGCGTCAGAAGGGACTGGAGCCTGCGTCAGCCGTGACGCCACCCTGGCGCCCTGCGCCACAGCACACAGCACGGGCCCGCCGCAGCGCGCGCCACGACTGCAGGCTGGCACCGCCGCGCAGGCTGCCGTCCGGGCGCCGCCGGTGCCGTTGGAACGCCCGCGGACCGCAGCCCGGCGCTGCTCCGTCGGCGCGTCGGCGCGCCACCGCCGCACCGAAGGCGACCCGCTACCGCACCGCATCGCCTCACCGATCCGCCTCACCGCACCGCCTCACCGCACCGCCTCACCGCACCGCCTCACCGCACCGCCGCCGCCCGCAGCGCCGGCTTCCTATGGGCGGGCATGCCTCCTTCTCCCGCCAGTGCCACCGACGGGCGTCACCTAGGCCCGCGGCACTCACCCAGGCAGCCACCGCGAGCGCTCGCAGGCCCCCGCCCCCCCGTGCACGACTGTACGGCACCGGCGTGCCGTACAGGCTGCCGTACTGGCCCCGCAGCCCCTGCAGGCCGCACGCTGGCCGCGGCCCTGCGCTGTTGGCGCCGCACCGCCGCGCCGCACCGCCAACGTGGCCGCCACTCCCGCACCTCGCCCCTACCCGCAGTACCCAGGGTTGCCGCGGAGCGATTGCCTAGCGCCCATTCGACCTGAAGCCGCCTTGAAGCCACCCGGAGCCCCCTACACCGCGCTGATCCCGCGACCGGGGTCTGCGACCCTGCTCTCCCGCCTCTCGCAGTGCCGTACAGCAGCCAGGCATCTGGCCCCCGCGTTCCGCCCCCACACATCCCGCCCCGCGCCTCACCCCGGCCCGCAGCACCCAGTCCTGCCGCGAGGTGGGCCCGGAGCGTGTCATGGCAGAATGCATCACATGTGACTACCGCGTCCGCCGGTACAACACTGTATGATATCGTACATGGCTACCATGGAAGGTCTGCCTCACCTCGGCCCGCAGCACCCAGTGGTGCCGCGCCTCGACAGCGAACAGCACCCGCTGCCGCGGCGCCAGCGCGGCCGCCATTCGCTGGTGCGCCTCCGCCGCCTGCGGGGGGGGCGGGGGGGGGGCGCAACCGCATGGCCATCGCAAACGGACGGGCGGCCGAAAGCCGCATTGCGATGCACGTGGCCTAGCCGGTCGTGTCGGTCCTTGCTTCCTGAGGCCAATGAACGGACGCCCTAGCGGCACTTGCAGCGAGGAGGCCCCCAGTGCGGCAGCGGCGGCGCCAAGGCGCGGCAAGCAGCGCCGCAGGCGCGCGCGTCCAACTGGCGGCAGGGGGCCGGCCAGGGGGCCCCGGCAGGAGGCCGCCCTAACGCCCCGAGCTGCGCAGCGGGGGCCCCAGCGTGGGTTCAGTGCGGGCCTGCTAGCGGCTGTGATCGTGTGCGGCCAGAGACGTGGGAAGGTGCCGTGTGGGCCAGGGCTGCGGCGCCCGCCCGTCTGCGTCTGGCCCTGCCCTCCTCCGTCCGGGGGCTTGCCGCATGCATGCGTGTGGAGCAGGGGTTGCTGGGCTCCTGCCTTGACCGCCGCCAGGTCCGCCGGGATCGGTGACTTCACGTCGCCTTGCGGCCGGCAAGTCACGAAGGGTGGCGCCTAGGAGGGTGGCTCATAGGACGGCAGCGCCTAGCGAACGAAGCTCGACTGGCTGAGGTCATTCAGCCCGGGGGCCTTCAGTACTGGGCGACTAAGATACGAGCCCTGAGTTACAGGAAGGGCACCCAAGGACTGCAGTGAGTGCCACCGTGTGAGTGCGAGTGCCAGGGCTGACGCGCACCTGCGTCTGGCCCTCCTCCGCCAGGTCGTCAGCCCAGTCCGCCAGACCGCGCTTGCCGACCAGCTTGACCTGACCCACGCAGCACGGCAGGGCACGGTACAGCACAGCCGTAACACAGCCTCGCCGATGGATGGTCGGTACGGTAGGATACAGGTTGTCTGAGCTACTGCTCTAGCTATGCAGGGCAGCGTGTGGGGTGGGGCCCTCCTGCGTCCCGCCGCCTCGCCCCAGCTAGACCCTCGCCTGCAGCACGTATCGGCGGTCCGTGTCTGCGGGCGGCAGCTCCTTGGCGCGAGCCAGCAGCTTGCAGGCGCCCTTGTGGCCCGCCTTCCAGCCGGAACGCTGGCACTGCGGGGTTTGGGGAGGGCGGATGGGGGCCGAGGGGAGCTTGGCACGAACCGTGGCACGCGAGGCCCCGCTCGTGCTCGCCGCCTGGGCCCCTGCCGCCATAGTCTGCGTTCGACCGCAGCGCCCAAGGGGGCCGCTGGTCACCTCCTTGCCGCAGTACGCAGTGCAGCGACAGGCGCCGCACCAGAGCGCCTCCGCTCGCGGGATGTCCTCGTCGCATGCCCCGCATGCCGGCCCTATCGCCTCGTCGTCGGGTGCCGCTGTTTGCGGCGAGATGCCGCCTTGAGCTTTCGCATGGAACTGTTTGTGGAAGCTGTCGATGCGTTCTCGCTCGGCGAACGACTGCAGCGATATGCGCGCGTCTGCGTTCATAATGTGTAGCTTCTTTTCGCGCGAAACTTACGTTAAGAAAGCACATATGCTTGACGTTTGCAATGTCGCGCCACGACGATGCGATCAGCGGCGTGCCCAGGCACGAACCAGCCCGTTTGCCCCCCTCCGCATCCCCGCCACGACGGCACGGACTTCCAGGTAGCTTACACTTCTCATCCGTATCCAAGGATGAGGCTGCGGGTTGGACCGACAGCCAACACCACCCACCAACTGCGCCGCGGCGCCCACCCCTGCATCCAAGCACCAGCCCCGCCGTGGTCACACCGCCATTCTGCGAACAGCACCCCAGCACACGCGCGTCACGTCAAATGCATCAATTTCAGCCTAACTTGATCGTCAATAGCCCTATGCACACACTCTGCGGTTGTCAACAGTCACATGCCTGCAAAACAGCGGACCGCCGGTCCATGAATGCCCGCCTGCGCCCACGCCCCGCTGCGCCCACGCAACCCACCGCCCGCTCGCCTGCGGCCCCACACGCCTGGCTGCAGGCGTGCGGGCACCACCGCTAGCGCATCCAACCCCCACCTGCCTATGCAAACACGCCGCGCGTCTCAACACTGACAGCTATCTACGGCAGCCTGGCGACCCGCCAACGCTCGTGGGGGATGGACGCGGCACTCCCCGTCCACTGGCGTAGGCGCGCTGGCCGTACCGCAGCTCCTCCACTTCCCTCCGCAGCGAGCACCCCAACGCCAGCTGCGCTCCAGCGCTTGCGGCCGCGCCGGGCGAGCCAGAAGTGCCACGAGGCACGTCCGACCCACGCCGACGCGCCGGGCTTCCCTGCCGGACCAGCTACGGATTACACGTCGTTGAGCCCCACCGGGCGACGCGCGTGCCGTCTACCGGCGAAGCGCGACAATCCGTGCCAGGGACCCAACGCGCCGTGCAACAGGGCTCTTGCGTGGCGGCGGTCCACAGGCGGGCGATTCGCGCTGGCTTTACGGGTACGCTTAGCCCTGCGCGTAGCGCTTGGTCCACTCGGCGGCCGTCTTGTCGTGGAGCTCGCGGTCGTCCAGGTACTGCTTGGCGATAGACCCGACGAGGGGGTCGTCTGGGGGACGATGGTGGCGGCGGGGTGTAATAGGGGGTAGAAGGGTGTGTCGGGCGTTGCGCGGCTGGTGTGTCTGACGTGGGAAGGGGGGCCAAGGAACAGCAGGTACGTCGCGATGCAGTGCGGAGTGCAGGGACTTACTCGGGTTGCAGTCGGTCAGCAGGGAGCAGATGGAGAGCAGGACCTTAGAGATGGTGAGCGCGGGGCTCCACTGCGGGCAAAAAAGGTGGGGATAGGGACATGGGCTTAGGGCACCTGTGGCAAGCGGAGAGGAGCGGGGCGCGCACGTAGCCGAACTCGCACCTGATCTTTGAGGATGTCGAGGCAGATCTGGCCCTGGCTGTTGACGTTGCAGTGGTAAATGCGGGTCCGGAAGACAATCTGCGAGGTTTGGCAGCGGCCAGATGCCAGGGGTGTTTACGAGGAGGCTCATCCTCATAGCACGCAGCAGGGCCAGTGGTACAGCGCCAGGGCTGGGCCAAGCGTCGCGCGACAACGCGACAGCTCGGGCCTGCCGCGAATGCTGCGCTCACACCTTCGGAGGCTTGAAAGGGTAGTCGTGCGGGAAGGTGATGTCGAGGAAGAACACGCCACCAGAGTAGGGGCAGCCTGAGACGCGCAAAGCGCAACATAAGCGCGGCCACTACGCGACGAACCCCAACCAGCCGGCTCGCACCTGACGGCCCGACTATCGTCGACACCCACTCATAGATGTTGTCGCCTTTGGGCCCCGCTGAACAGTTGCAGGGCGGGTCTAGGCTAATCTCAGCGAGCTCCTTCTGAATGCGCTTGGCAGACGATGAGAGCTGTGAGCCCTTCATTGCAGCAGGGCGGCAAGGCGTGGACGTCGCAGGGTAAGGACACAACCGAGTGCGCGAATGCGTGAAACGCCCCAAATTGCCATGGAAGCTCGATCCAGGCGCGAAATCCGGGGGAGCTCTGGCCCCTCGCGTGAACCAGCACTTGACCACATCCATACCCTGTGAGCTACAGCGACCGACAAGGTGCAAGACCGCGCTGCGTGACCCCTCTTTATTTTCGAACCTTGCCGAGCTGTTCACTGCGTCGTGCCATTCGGCGAGCCTCACCTAACGACACGATCACACGTTGTAGAGCACATTTGCGTCATCGTCATTGCTTTACGAGCTGCGCAACGTTAACGCTCGGGGGGCAATCCCCCTGCGCTGCAACAGCTCCGCGCCTCTGGTGCTGCGCAGCGACAGCAAGCCCATACCATGACCAGAAGTCGCAAACAAAGCGTCGTGGCAGCCCCGGAGCCAAGCCAACAAACCATGACAACTCGCGGTCGCGCAGCCACGCGCTCCGCTTGCAAGGATGTTCCCATGACAGAGGCACAGCCGGCAGCAACCAAGGCAGCGAAAGGCAACAAGCGTGCACGGGATTCCAAGGCCGCTGAGCATGTCGATGCGCCTTCGGCACCGCCTGCTGCCACGCCTGACGCGGCACCACAGCCCAGCCCTGCCAAGCGCCCTCGCGGCCGGCCACGCAAGTCCACGGCGGCGCCCAAGCCCATCCAGCCCCTGCCGGAGTGCGCAGCAGAGACCGCTGAGGACTGCCAGCCAACCAAGCGCGCCCGCAAGAGCGCCGGCCGGCCTGCCAAGCGCGCCTCCGCCGCCGCGCCGCCCACAGACAAACCCGTGGACGCTGACGTCGCCGCTGGCGCAGCCCCAGCCAGCAACGCTGCCATGCCGCGGCCTGCCAGCCCTGGGCGCTCAGGCTCCTCTGGCGCCGAGGCCGCGGACGCCAGCCATGCCCTGCAGCTCCCGCTCGCCGGCAGCAGTGCCGCCAGCGCCGACGCCGCCCCGTCGCCGGTGGCGCGCTCCCCACGGCCAGCAGCCGGCGCGAGCTTGCCTACCGCCGCGGTCCTGGCGGCAGCAGGCCTGCGCAGCCCTCTCCGACAGCTGCAGGCGCTGCAGCGCAGCCCGCCAGTGTCGCCCCGCCGCGTGCTCGTCGCGACAGCGGCGGCGGCCGCAGCCAGCCCCTTCGGCAAGCCCGCCGGCACATCACCTGGCGTCAAGGCCGCGCCGGCCGCGGCCGTCGGCACGCCCGGCAAGCCAGCCGCCGCTGCGCCACGCCCTGCACCATCCCAAGCCGCCGCGGCCGGCGGCGGCGCACCGCCCGCCACGGCTGCCGACGGCCCCCTGACCGACGTAGACATCGCCTCGATCCGCCGCCTGCTGCAGCCCGGCGCTCTGGCTGCGACGCTGCTTAGCTCCGCCGCGGCGGCGGCACCGTCGACGTCGGCCAGCGGCGACGCGGAGCCGGCCGGCCGCGGCGGGCAGTTCCGGGAGCTGGCTGGGCTGGTGACCGAGTGCTGCAGCAGCGGCCGCGGCGCTGCGGTTTACGTCAGTGGGCTGCCAGGTGTGACAACGACAGCGCCTAATAGAATGACCTAACTTTGTCCCTTCGACGGGACGACGCCACCCGCTGCCGCCCCTGCTACTGCACGTCACCGCTGCGCTCCCTGTGCCGTGTTGTCGCACCGCCCCCAGGCACGGGCAAAACCTACACCGTCTCACGTCTGCTTGCGGCGTTGCCCTCCCTGGCGGCGTCGCGCCCTGGCGTCGCGCCCGTCAGCTTCTGCACCGCCACTATCAACTGCATGGCCATGGACGATCCCGTGCAGCTGTACGGCAGGCTGCAGGACGAGCTGACCGGCGCCGCCGGCGCCTCCACCTCGGCCGCCGCCGGCACCACCGCCGCCGCCGCGCACGATGCGCTCGTGTGCGCGCTGCAGCGGCTGTCCGCGCCCGCCGACCGGTCGGCGCCCGCCGCCAAGACCGGCAAGGGCAAGCGCGGCCGGGGTGCTGACGGCGCCGCCGCCGCGCCGCCGTCGGGCCGCCGGGTGTTCGTGGTGGTGCTGGACGAGGTGGACCGGCTGCTGCGGCGGCGTGACGGTGGCGAGGACCTGGCGCGGCTCTTCCAGCTTCCGGCCACGCCGGGTAGGGTTCACAATATTCTAAATGGGGTTGTTGTTCTTTTCAGGTTTGGGACGTCGCAGGCTTGGGACGTCGCAAAAGTCCAGGTCGCTACCGATCGAATTCTGTCGCCCGTGCGACCGTCTGCGCCGTCCCCTCCCCCCAAACCCCGCCAGGCGTGTCGGTGGTGCTCCTCGCGGTGGCAAACTCGCTGGACCTCACGGAGCGCCTGCTGCCGCTGCTGCGCTCGCGCGGCCTGGCGCCGAGGCACATGGTCTTCACCGCCTACAGCCGGCCGCAGGTGAGGACGGGGCGGGGCGGTGGGGTCGGGCGGCGGCGGGCCCATGCTGCCCCAGGCGTCGGGCGCCCGCTGGTGCGCAGCACCGGGCGCATCCTAGCGTGGCCCGCAGCAGGAGGTCTCAGGCGCCGGCCTCGCCCCTCGCCCGCTCGCTTCCGGCACCCCACACAGACAGCACTGCCGCATGGGCACGAACCCAATCGCGCCTCTGCCCCTCCTGCCCCCGCGCCCAGGTGCTGTCCATCCTGACGGCGCAGCTGTCGTCTCACACCCGCGGCAGTACCTGCTTTGACGCCGCCGCGCTGGACATGGTCGCAAAGAGCGTCAGCGCCAGCAGCGGCGACCTGAGGCAGGCGCTCAAGGTGGGTACCGCTGGGGGAAGCAGGGGGGTTGGGTCGCGGGAGAAAGAGGGTGGGGCGCAGGGAGTGGAAAGTTGGAGGGCCGCATCGGCAGGCCAAGGGAGGCACGCAAGGTAGGGGGCCAATGACAGGGGGTAGGCCTGCAGGAGGCGCTTCCTGCCACTCCGCCCTCCTCCACTCTGAAACCCCGTTGCACTGCCTCCCTGTCCCCGCCAGGCCTGCCGCACCGCCCTGGACGTGCTGGCGGAGAACAACCGCGCGGCCTTCGCCGCCGCGGCCGCGGCCGTGGGCTCGCCGGGCCGCGCCGGGTGCGCCGTCGCCGGCCCCGCGGCCCGCGCCTCTGTGGGCATGCGGGAGGTGCACGCCGCGCTGCAGCGCATGAATGCGCAGGTGCGGTGGGACGTGGCAGGTCACGCGCCCGAAACATAGCTATGAGCCTTGCATGGTGCTGCACGCCCTGCTTGCTTGAGTGACGGTGGGGCCCGCTGTGGGCAGCGGTAGAGAACGGGACGGGCGGGACAGGGGGGCCTTGCGCACGGAGGGGCTGACGAGCAGGGACAAGGGGCACTCAGTCAAGACGAGGCCCGCCGGACGCCTCTACGTGCCTCCGTCCAGGGGCTTTGGGCCTGCGCGCTCACATCACAACCTGCAACGCAACTCAGTCATAACGTGCGCAAGCACTCAAGCGGCCCATCATGCTCCTGCCCCTCCCTCGCCTGCGCAGGGCAACGGCCAGCCCGCGGTGGTAGCCAAGATCCGCGGCCTGCCCCCGCAGCAGCAGCTCGCGCTGCTGGCGCTCGCCACCGCCGTCGGCACGCGCGCCGCCGCCGCCGACGGCCCCGCGCCCGTGCTCGGCTTCACGCCCGGCGCCGCCCTCTTCACCGGCTCGCGGCCCAAGTTTGCCGACGCTGTTGCGTTCAAGGAAATCGGCAACCAAACGGCCGGTGGCGGTGGCGCCGCCGTCGACCCGGCGGCGTGCTTCGAGGGCCGCGGCGCCGCCGCCGCGGCCACTCCGGGCACGGGCAGCCGCGTCCGCGGCGTCACGGGTCCCGGCGGGCGAACGCCCAGCAGCTGCGGCGGCGCCGCCAAGCCGACGCCGGGCAGCATCCTGGCCGGCGACGCGGGGCTGGCGCTGCCGCTGGCGGACGTGTACGGGCAGTATGTCGTACTGTGCCGTACGCTCGACATCCCGGCCATGAGCGAGAGCGCATTCCGCACGGACGCGCTGACGGGGCTGCAATGCGACGGGCTGCTGCGTGCGACGGAGGGCCGCACGCCCGCCGCCACGCGGCTCAGCCTCAAGGCCATGGTCCGTGACGTGCAGGTACGGACGGCCGCTGGCGGGGTTCGCACCGTCTGCGGCGACTTTGCCTTCGCGCCTTTGCCTTCGCTCCTTTCGTCAGGCTTTCCATGTGTGACAGCGCACGCTGGTGTCCGCAGGCCGCGCTGGCGGACAACGTCATGTTTAAGCGCCTGCTGGGGGCCAGCAAGCCGGCGCTGGGCCCGGCGGCCGGCGTCCTGGCGGTGGCTGCCAGGGCCTGAGCCGCCGCGATCTTCGCCTTTTAGTCACGGCCACACACGTGCCAACATTGGCAATGCCGCCAGGCGACCTTGGCGACAGGCAAAGCACCGACGCTGGCACAGGGGCGGTCGCGGCTGGCGGGGAGGCCATGGAACACGTGTGACGTGCACGGGTTGGTCGGGCGACGGTGACGGACTTGACGGCTGGACGTTGGGCGAGGGCCCTGGTGTGTGCCCATACTTCGCCAATATGTAATTAACGTGCAGACGCAGCGCTCGCCACAATCGCATGTTGCATCAGTCAATGATAAACTAGAACGAAGTCACAGTCGTACGTGCATACAAGGAACTCTGCATGCGTTTTCTTCATATACAGTTTCGAGTTTGCTTGCGGTCGACTTTTCCACAACTTACAGGCACTAGCGTAGCATTGTAGGCACTGGCGTAGTGGAACCCGCCCCCACGGTCAGCTAGACATGCCAACATACACGGTCTTGTGTTTGCGTGCACGCCAAGCGCTCAACGCCTAGCATAAAGCTTTAGACGCAGCAAGAGAGCGCAGCAGCAGCAGCTGGAGGAGCGCGGCCGGCCGGCGCTGTTAGCAGCGGCGACGATGAACTTTCGTCGACGGCGGCCGGCGCAGCGTTGGCCAGCTCCGCCAACGGGCGGTCAAACCAGGGATCCGGATCCAGCAAAGGCGGATACAAGCTTACAAGGGCCCCATGCCCCCAGCCCCGCCCAGCTGGCGGGTTTCGCGCGGCGCCTCCAGGCAAGCAGGCACCCTGTTTGCACCAGTAACGTGCCAGCATCCTGCCGCCGCCGGCGTTGCGGGTATGTAAGCATTATCAAGACATACGGTACCTAGCGTGTCCTGAGCTCAGCCCAGTGGGAAGTGTTGTGGGGGCGGGGCACGGGGCCACGGGCCACCCCGCACTCTCGTCCTAGGCGCAGCTAGCTGCCGAGTTGCTGGGTGGCGTCACGTGCGATGGGGCGCGAGGGCGCGTTTGCGGCCGAGGGCCGATACGGCATTCGCGGGGGTCGCGTGTTTGTTTGCCAGGGCCGGCGGGCCGCCCGCCAAGGGGCGCCGCGCCCGGAGGAGTCGGGCTCCGGTGGCGGCGCTGGGGTCTGAGGGGAGCCGGGTGCCGGGTGGCGGGTTGCGGGTGCGGCGGCATGCGATGGGCTGGCGGGCGAGGCGGCGTTGGGCATGCTCGCGGCGCCAGACGCCTGAGCCGGTGGCCGTGCCGGCTGCGTTCGTTTCCGCTTCCCAGGCGCGGGCTTGCTTGTGGGTCTGCGGTTTGCTCCGTCCGGGGCGGACGCTCCTGAGCCGTGTCCAACCCGCTCGGCGGACGTGCCGTGGCGCCATGTGCGAGGGCCCACGCACGTTGCGGCTGCGCCCCCTGCTTGTCCCGCTGACTCCTCACGCACCGACCACCAGCAGCTCTTATGTTCGTTGACGTGCGATGCCAAGTACCGCATGCAGGCGGTGGCCGCGCGCCTGTGGGCTGTGGCCTTCGCGACTGGGCCGGAGTGCCCAAGGACGACCTCGCGAAGGCAGCACGGTATCCGGGTTCCGAGTCCAGGCCGTCAGGGGCAGGCAGCAGGCAGCGGGCAGAGCGCATGCGCTGTGGCGTAGGCAGTTGGTGGTTGGCTGGACGTCAGTGGCTCGGGGCCTGTGTGTTGGGAGCAGATGTGGCGCCCCTGCGTGGTGTGAAGGGCTCGGGGGATCGGGGGGAAGGCGTTGCGCCGTTGCCGGGCCCGAATGTTGCGACCGCCAGGCAGGGCCAGGCCCTGAAGTATTTGGGTCGGATCAATGTATGCAGGCGGGTGGACGTTGGGTGGGCAAGTCGCTTGGCAAGGGTTTGGCACGCCTGAGGCGGGGCTTTCGGGCTGACCATGAACTGTCGTACGTGCTGTGCTCTTAAGGCTGTTCGTGACTGCGTCCTTGGTGGGCATGCACTTGACCCACCAACGTTTGCCTCGAGCCAAATCTCTGTCATACAAAGCGATCAAGAGCGCGCGTCCGGCTCGCGAAAGCGACTACGCAGCTTCACGGTTGCTGAGAACTGAAATGAAGCCAGCCGGCTGCCAGCTCAATTCGCCTTCTAGCTTGAGCAGTCGCCAAAGCCTCGTGGCCAACTGTGTAGCCGACACCAGGTCGGTCCTCTCGGTTGATACGACAAGGTCGAGGCACCCAGCCAGCAGCTATGAACTAATTCGAGAGCCTAGAAGCTACGTGTCTCTATTGCCTCGCTTGCGTTGTACATGCGCCAGCGACAGCAGATGTCGATGCCATGGTCGCCGCCGCGACACGCAGCGAGCACACGCTCTCTCAGCAGCCAAGCTGTCAACATTGACAGTTGCAGCAGGACTGCGGCTCGGCGCTCTGCATCGTGTCCTGCCTCGGCCATGCCACAACACCACATCCGCTGCCGCACTACGAAGCGGAAGCTCAGCCTCAGCCATTCCCTGCTTGTGCTGCTCGTGCCTATCCTGCTATGTGGAAACTGCTTTGCACAAGACAGCGCAGCGGCAGCAGCATTTGGGAAAGCGTTGGCAACCGGCGCGGCAACCGGCGCGGCTTCCAGCCGAGGCGGCGGGTCCGGTCAAGGCTTGAGGACCCTCGACCCCGCCAAGCTGGCAGAGCTCAAGCGGCGACTCAAGGCAAGCGGGACTCCGCCCTTTGGGTACCGCGTCGTTCTGTGGCGCCCACCCAGCCCGCTCGGCAACTCCGTCCTGCACCTTCGTTGCGTGCCAGACGCCGCCCGCGGCGCCCTTGTGCCTTCTCGCCCCCGACGACCCCCACCTGCCACCTGCCCCTGACCTGCACATACATACGTGCTGAGGGCCCCAACCCCCAGCCCGATGCATCCTCGCCTACCCGTCGCGTGCGGCCATGCTGCCGTTACTGCCGTCGCGGCCCCCATACCCTCCACCACGCCCACGCTCGTACCATACATGGCGCGATCCTCTCCGATCCGCCTCACCTGTGGAACCCCCAGGTCGCGGCAAACGCCACGCTGCCGCACCCGGGCGGCCCCTTTGAGCTGCCCGGCGACCCCCGGCAGCTGGCGGACTGCCTCAACGACCACCAGCCGCCCGCAGTGGGCACCAGCTGGGCCCAGGCGCTGGCGGAGCAGCCGCCTCACCTCCGGGTACGTAAGCAAGTAAGGCAGTCGGGCCGAGCAGCCAAGTGCAGGGCATGGCGGGGTTGACTGGGTCTATTGGGTCTTTGGCGGTAACAGACTAACGTGCCGCCATCAAAGGGCCGCTTCCGGCTGCGTGGGGTGGGTCACCTGGGATTGCTGCTTGTGTTGCTTGCTTGCACGGCGTCGTGCGTGGGCTACCCGCGGCCGCGCACGCAACAGCGACCTCGAAGCGAGCCGCGCGCAACGCTGACCAACGGCCGACATGCTGTTGTATTATGTGGAGTTGCATGACGTGATTGCCTGCACGGCTGCGGCGTTGCGCAAGCGACCAACTCCGGCATACACGTGCGCCGTCTGCTGCCGGCGCCGCAGGTGCTGGGGGTGTGGTTCAGCCGCAAGACGGCTGACGTGCCGCTGACGGTCACCACGCAGCTGACGTGGGACCGGCGCTGGCAGCTCAAGGCCATGTGCCGGTCGTGGGGAGGGCCGCTGTCGGCGGTCATGTACATGCCCGTGGTGCTGCCCAAACCCACAGGTAGGGGGGCCCCACAGGCCATGCCGGACACGCTCCTTGCCGCCGCCCACCCCCCTTGGAGGGCCCGACACGCTACTGACCTGCCCACCCCGACACGAACGCACGCCCCTCCCGCAATGCCCCACCCGCTGTCCGTCTCTGCGTCGGGCCCCTGCCCGTACACACACAGGGACTGGCTGCATCCACGCCCAGACCACCCCGCTCTCCGCTGCTTATGATAAGCTCGCTCTTGCATGAGAGGTCCTCCTCCAGCAAACGCTCCCTACCGACCGCCCATAAGTCCGCACCTGCCTGCAGTGCCGCACCTGCTGTCAAATTCGCGGCGGGCCGTGCTGGGGGACATGGGCCCCGGAGGCGACTTGCTGCGCTCGCTGCAGCGGGTGGCGGCCTTCCACACCAAGCTGGACCAGGACAACCCCTGCAAGGTAGCTAGCTAGCCAGCAGCGAGCCCCTGACCGAATGCGTTTTACATCCGTCGCTACTTGTCGTATCTGGCGCCGTGTCACACCAAGCAAGCCGGCGGGCGATAGATACGAAGCGTGGCCAACTGGCCATGCAATGCAAGGCGGCTGGCTGTTGAGCTGCGCGCTGCTGGCTGTCCCATGCTGCCTGGCTTGCTGGCTGGTGCTTGTCACGGCGCGAGTGCACGTGCATGTTTCGCGTTCGAGCGAGCCAGGCTTGGCAGCCGCCATCGAGCGAAGCAGGGGAGAGCGAAGCGATGACGCCATACATCCGACCATGCACCCCGCTCGCTTGCAGGTGGACCTGATGCTGGTCGCGGAGCCCTTCAACAACGGTGGGCTCGCTCGCCGTGCTTGCCTTGCCTTGCCTGCCTGGTGTACGTCGGTCAGGTGCCACCTATCTAGACTTCGGTGCGGCCGCGCCGCGCCGGATCTCACGCGTGTGTGTGTTTCCCCCCTCCCCTCCCCTCGCCCGGCCTGCTGCCCTCGCAGCCCGTGCGACCAGCCTGTACCCGGTCAACCAGCTCCGCAACTACGCCCGGCTCATGGCGCGCACGGCTATGGTCGGTGGGTGATGCGGCGGCAACGAACACGCGGACGCTAGCCTAGCCGCCGTCACGACGGGACGCTACCCGTACCATGTATTGACATGTACCGCGCTGGGCCCTTCCGGGATCGGTGAGGCGTGGCAGCAAGCAGCTCAGGCAGCAGCTAGCCGCCGCCACACGGCCATCATCACGATGGAACCCGACCTGTACCATGGACATAGCATGTACCTCGCTCGGCCATTCGGGGGCATGTACGTAGTTCTGCATCTCCGCCCCGGGGATCATGGACGTCGTGCTCGCCCACGGCTCGCGGGCGTTGCCACGCAGTAGTTGACACGAACCCTGGCTCGTACGTGCGACGCCCCTGCCCGCCGCCGCCCTCCCCGCCCAGGCATCATCGACGTCGACCTCCTCGTCTCGGCCTCGCTCCACACAGAGCTCCTCCAGCCCCAGGCCGCCGCGCGCTACATGGCCGAAGCCAATGCCTCCGTCGCCGCCGCGGCCGCCGGCCGCTCCGGGCCCGCCTTCTCCACCGGACTCGCCCGGTCTGACACCGCCGAGGAGCTCGCGGCACAGCTAAGAGCGGCGCTGCCGGAGCCGGCGGCCGCGCGGCCTCCCGCCGGAGCAGCCGGCCGGACGGCCTACGTGCTGCCCGCCTTCAGCACCCTGGGCGGCAGCATGGCCGCGCAGCTGCAGCGCGCGGAGAAGCTGGCCGGCGGCAGCAAGCGGCAGCTGCAGCACCTGTACGACAGGAAGCTGGTGCGTCGAGTAGCCTCCAGGCTGCTGCGGCTAGCGCTGCCGTTGCCGTAGGCCTCCGGCTGCGTTTCGCTACCAATGTAACGTGTAAAATGCGGATTATCCTCGGATGTCCTGTTACACGCAACAGTCTGATCGTTTCGGGCGCGGCGCGCTGTTGGTTGCGCCCCGGAGCCTGCCGCCGCCCTCGAGGGCGCCTTCGGGCTTCACTCAGCAAGATTGGCGAAGCGACCCGCACGAGTGCACGCAGCAGCGCAACAGACGGGTCTGTGTTTGTCGCTCGTTATGTAGCCTGGCTCCTCTTCGTGAGAGCATCGCTTGGCTGCCCCGATCGCCCTGCGTTATGCCAGTCTTCGCATCTGCACCTGCACCTGCGCGCAGTAGGGGCCCCGCAGCAGCTTCGTTTCTGTGGGGTATCTGCCACCTGACGCCCCCACCACGTCCCCACGCACCGCGCCCCGGTGCCGCAGGTCACGCGATTTGACGCGGGCAGCACCGGGCACCAGGCCACCGACTACCGCACCTGGTTTGCGTCGGAGCAGCCCTACACCGTCGGCTGGTCGTCGCGCTACGAGCCCTGGGTTCTGGTAGACCGGCTGTCATCGTCCTGGGCCGACGGCCGGTTCCGGGGGTACGGCAAGAACAAGATCGTGCACATCCGTTCCATGGCGTACGAGGGATACGACCTCAAGGTGCGCAGGGCGCCGTCCCGGCGGTGTACGGGGGCAGGCAGGGAGCGGGGCGTGCGAGTCCCGGCCCCGTGTGCCCGCCAGCGGATCGATGCCGTTGGTTCCACGCCATACGCATTTTGCCCGCACGGGAGACCTAGCTAGACGGCGGCACGAACCCCAGCATGCTTGTGTACAACGCCTTGCTGCCGGCGTCCCGTGGGTCGCCACATAGTGTACGCTCCTTGCGGCGCACCCAGCGCATGCCGGCTGCGTCAGTCGTGCTCGGCCACCGCCTCGGCGGCATCACGCGGCTCAATGTGTGTGCTTTGCCCCATGGAAGGTTCAAGCCTGCACGCCGCCCCTGTCGTGCCGGTGCAGGTGCACCCCATGGCCTTTCTGGTGCATAGGCCCCATGCCTCGTCATCCTCCTCCACGGAGCACTACTGGGGCGCAACCCGCTCGCGGCAGGGCGGCAAGGGCAAGACCATGTACAGCCACAACCTGGGGCTGTACAAGAAGGTGCGGCTCCACCATGGTCATGTACACCGCGGTGCCGGAAAGACTATTACTATATGTGGTTGTTGTCTTGCGTATCATAACAGCGTAAGCCCCAGCGCGCCCTTGCCGTACGCCGTGCACGACCGCAACCTAGGCCTGTACAAAAAGGCATGTGTCTGTTGGTTGCTGATGTATATATCTTGGGCATGGGCCACCGGCGCGCCAGCCGCTGGCAGGGCTCGCGAAGGCCCAACATTCGAGCCACCGCCCATCCCCATCCCCCCATCCCCATCCTCCATTTGTTTCGCGCCGCGCAGGTGGCCCGGGACATGGCGTACGGCAACTACACGCCCCCCGTGGACCCCGCCACCGCCGCCTGCCGGGCCATGCTCAGGTGGTGGGCCGGGGCGCCGCTGCCGCAGGCGGCGGCAGGGCAGCAGCCGCAGCCGCAGCCCCAGCCGCAGCCGCAGCCGCAGCCGCAGCCGCAGCCGCAGCCGCAGCCGCAGCCGGAGGCGGCGGCCGCAGTAGTCGGACCATCGCTGGCGCCGGCGCCCGGAGCTCCGGCGCTCAGTGCGACCTGAGCCCCAGCCGCAGCGCGCCGCCGCCGGGCAGTCGTCCGCTCCGACGGCTGCTGCAGCGGGATGCGGAGCGCCGCCGCGGACCGCCGGCAGGCTAGCTGTGGGAGCGGCCACATCGCGCCCTCGCCGGCGCCGGCGCCGGCGCCAGCCGCTCTCGCATTGGCGGCGCGACCCGAGAGCCCGGCCGGCCGCGGAGCGCCGCTGGCGGCGCGACCCCGTCGTCTGGGACCCCGAGACCCGCATAAGCGCGGCTCGATCGCGCTGTGGGTGGCCGAGGTTTGTGTGCGCTGGCGCAGAGCGCTGCGTGGCTGGCGGAGATGCCGAAAGCCCAATCGGGCGGCACGCAGCGCCGCCGGTCGCAATGCCTCGGGGCGAGAGCCTCGGGGCGGCGGCACCGTTGCGTTAGATGGGAGTTTGCGGGCGCTTTGCCCCGGCCGGCCCAGCTTCGCGTTGGAAGCCCTGGATGGCGGCCGTCCGATGGCTGAGAGCGCTGCCTCGATGCGCGGGGGCTGGGCCTGTGGGCCAGCGCCGCCGCCGCTTTCGTTCCGTTTCCCCCTCTCCTCTCCTCTCTTCTCTTCCTCAGTCCTTGCTTGACTCCTTGTGTCTGTACATTCGTTTCGCACCTTCTCTTGCGTCCCTGTACATTCACGCCTTCGATGAGTCTCTCTTCCTTTGCCCGGGCTAGCTTGGCTGCGTGGATGGGGGAGCGCGGGTCTAGGTAAACGTAGGTGTGCAAACACAGCACAGTCCATGTGAGCATTGCATAGTGGCATACTACTGTACAGGTTTCACATACATGATCGGACGCACGCGGCTGGCTGGGTGTAAGGTTATTACAGCCGCAGGATGCGAGCATGTGTGAGTGTTGATTGTGGCGCGTGGGGCGCAGGCCGGCGCGGCGCGTGCCACGGACCCACTGTCAGTCAGTGCGCAAGCTTGCTGGTAGGCCACCAGCCGGTGCCGTGCTGTGCCGGCGGGCAGCGTGCCAGTTCGGGGGGGAGGGGGCCTACTTTAAAGGGTCAATGGTGTCTTGCTGCTGCTGCTATGGTAAGTGATGGAGGAAGACAGCGCGAGGTTGGCGGTGCGGCGGCGGCCCGGCGATGCGGTGGCCCGGCGTGAACTTGGTTGCAATAGATGCAAAGCGTAGCAGCGCAAAGTGTTTCATCTTTCTGTTGCCTCTTGCTATGCATGGAGGTTGGGCAGCGACAGCTTTGCGAGGCTTGTTGGCTGCGGCGCGCCCAGGCTGCCGCCCAGGAAGCAACGAGCGGGGCGGGGGTCCCATGTTGGGGTTCAGCGACCCTGCTGTGTGCGAGGTGTCTTGAGCAGCGGCGTGCAACACACGTATGCATGATAACGATATACGCGTGGGGACTATAAATATCGTGCTCAAGCAGATGGAGGAGGGTCGGAGGCAGACATGGAGGCAGGGGAGGACCGGGGATGTGCTGGGGTCGCCAGGCGGGCAATGCGTGCTGGTAGTCTAACGGAACTTCCCAACCCAACCCAAACGTACGTGCCAAGAAAACGTTAGGACAAGACCGCGACGCAATGTTTATCGCCAGCTAGATTAGAGAGCTGTATGTCATCGCTCTAGAAGTTGTGTTGACAGCGCAATGACAGACCGCTTCGCCGTGCTCGCTGACGAGGAGCGGAGCCGCATCGATGCTTTGCACGAGCAATATAAGAATGATAGGCTAGGCAGCGCTGGCGGCCAGGAAGGTGACGACCTGCCGGCATGCAGCGGATGCGAGGCGTCGATCCCTCGCGCTGACGCGCTCTGGTGCGGAGCCTGCAAGTGCGCAGCTTACTGCAACAAAGAGGTGCGGTACCTAAATCACCGCGCCCTGCTACCGCCCGTCTGGTCGCGCAAAGTTGACGGCGACGGGGGTCGGCGGTCCTCCAACCCGCTTCGCGCAGGACCCTTCCCCACCAGGCCCCAAGGCCGCCTGCCTTCACGGTGGCCTGCCCTCTTTCCCCTCGGCCCCCTCCGCCCTCCCCAACCGCGCAGTGCCAGCGTTCCGGCTGGAAGGCGGGCCACAAGGCCGCCTGCAAGCTGCTGGCTCGCGCCAAGGAGCTGCCGCCCGCAGACCCGGACCGCCGATACGTGCTGCAGGCGAGGGTCTAGCTGGGGCGGGGCGGCGGGACGCAGGAGGGCCGTGCAGGAGGCTCCCACAGATATCCCATCCACACACGAGTCCCGTACTGTGCCGCCCTCTGCTGTGCGCAGGTCAAGCTGGTCACGCACGACCGGCTGGAGGAGTGGGCGGACGGCATCGAGGTGCGAGCGGCACGACCGACCGCACACGACGGTGTGCCTGCCAGCACGCTTGGGCCTCCGCAATCCTGCGGGCCCCATCCGCCAGTCGCCTCGGTGCTGGATGCGCCCCGAAGCGCGCAGGTTGTTATTCCTATAGCTGAAAGGAACGCGTCCCGTGCCACGTGGGGTCGTGCGCAGCAAGCAGGGATGTGTTCAGGTACACCCGTGATCAGGTACACAGTGTGTGTTCAATCACAAGTCTAGTACGGCAGTGCCACAGGTGCACCAGCAGTGCGATGCGCAGTGTGTGCGCCCCGCGGCCCGGGCCCCTCCTCACAGGCGGCGGGCGATGCCGAGATGGCGTCGCTGCACCGCGAGATGGCGGCGGGGCTGGCGCCGCGCGAGCGGGTGCTGTTTGCGCTCGACGCCACGCACCACGCGCTGCTGCGCTTCGAGGTGAGGCGCCACGGTGCCGGTTCCAGAGGCCTATGGCCGTGGCCTGGGGCCCTCGAAGCGGGAGTCTGGGTGCCAGCCTCGAGGTGACGCCTCGAGGTGGGTGTTGCACTCGAGCCGCGCTGGCATCATGCCCGGGCGGCATGCCCCATGGTTCGTGGGCAGCGCGCTCCAAACGAGCAGCGGCCGCCAACACCCTTTCCCGAGCTGCCGGCGCGCGCCTGGCAGGGCACACGACACACGGCGCTCGCTGTCCTGCCCACGATGGCCGCACCGTGGCGCCCCTCCCTGCGCCGCCAGGTCATCCCCGCCACCAAGCGCCTCACGGCCCACAGCGTGGCGCTGTTCGTGCTGCGCGCCGTCACGGAGCCCTTCAGCGACCTGCCGCCGCTGGGCATGACACGTACGGCACCGCACCGGCCGTACGCGATCTGGATCCCGGGCACCGTACCGGGCCTGCGGGTCGCGGAGCACGTGAGAGGGCCGGGGGCCTGCGACCCCTGTAGTATGGGGATTGCTTAAGGCGGCCGCCTGCCTCCCGTGATGCCCTCACCTAGCGTGCGCACGGTGCCGGCACGTGGCTGCATGCTTGAGGCCAAGGCAGCCAGCCGAGCTGGCTACGTGTTGCCTCACCCTCGCGACCACCTGGGTGGCCCACGGTGGGGCTGCTGCTGGAGTGCTGCGAGTCTGTGGCCGGGGCGCATGCCACGACCACAGCCCCAGCCATAACAGCAACCGCAACCGCAACCGCAACCGCAAACCACCACACATGCCGATCCGTGGCGCCGCACCCACACGCGCACACGGCCGTGCCCCCCAACCCCCGCTGCAGGTGGGGCTGCTGCTGGAGGGCTGCGGCCTGGCGGTCAGCGCCTACTACACCGGCGCAGGCGAGTGGGCGCGGCGGCGGCGGCGGCGGTGGTGGTGGTGGTGTGGCGGTGGTGGTGGTGGTGCCAGCGGGTGGCCTAGCGTGGTGTGGAGCCAGTGCACAACCGCCGCCGGTCCAGCAGCAGCGATACTAAAGATAGCAAAATTATCTTTAGTAGACTGGCAGCCCTAGCTGCAGCAGAAGGCGGGGCGCCCTAGCTGCCGATGCGGCCCCTATCCGGCCACACCCGCAGACGAGTGCGCGGAGGCGCGCTTCCGGGGCGGCGCGCCCGCCGTCATCGTCCTGGCCCAGACCGAGGTGCACCTTGACCGGTACGACGAGGACCTGCTGGCCCAACTGGAGTCTGGCGCGGAGCAAGCATCTGGATCTGGTCGAGCGGAAGCCAGTAGCGCGGCTGGCGCCTCCGCCGGGTCGGGGGCGGCGCCCGCGGGCAGCAGCGGCGCCGCCGCCTCCATGGCCGCTTCCGCCGGGGCCGTTGCGGCCGGCGCCGCCGCGGCCGCCAGCGCTGGCAGCGGCGGCGGCGGCAAGCTGCGTGTGCTGGTGGTGGCTGGTATGCACTGCTTCGGCAAGGTGGGATGGGACGGAGCGAGCAGCAAGCAACCACCACGTGGTACTGCTGGGGGCGAGGAAGGGTTGGGTTGGGCTGTGGGCTTCTATACAGAAATCTAGGACAGCGCCCAGGCAGCCCTAGGCATAGGGGGCCAGCCACATGGGGGCTAGCGGCCACGGCTAGCCCGCCGATGCAATGTTCGGTGCATTTTGCCATCTTGGGGATGCGTACGACGTGTGAACTCGCAGCACGTACAGCACGACGTGTGCCGTACGTGTGCCGTGCGCAGGTGGGCGAGGCGGACGACCCCATGTTGTCGGCCACCGCGGCGGCGCTGCGCGCCGCCGGCTGCGAGCTGCGCATCGCGCTGTACGACAAGGCCGCCAGCGAGCAGCAGGTAAGGCTCCGTACGGCAGCGCACCGCCTCCACAGCTGCCCGGCTCTGCGCCGCAAGGGGGTAGCGGGGCCCTGGCGCCGCGCTGAGCTGTCACACGGGGCGGGCCCTGCCGCAAGCTCAGCACCGTGATGCTCAGGTTTCTCCACCCGCTGTCTACAGGTGCTGTCCGAGCTGCTGTCGAACGGCGGCTACGAGGCGTGCCTGGTGCTGGGCCTGGGCTCGGGCGGCGACTTTGTTCCGCGGTGCCCGACCGAGCCCTGGGGGCCAGGGCCCTGGCGGCAGGCGCTTACGGCCTGGGTGGCGGCGGGCGGGCTGCTGCTGCTGCACGGCGAGCGGGCGGCGGCGGCGGTGGCGCGCGAGTTCTTCGGCCTAGAGTGGGCCATGGAGGGCGACCACTACCGGCGGTGCGTCTCGTGCGCGTGCTGCTGCTGGTGTGCTACTATACAACCAACCCACGCGCGGTCTGTGGCTGGGATGTTTGTGAGGCCGGAGCACACTGGAATCGCCGGGGCCATCGAGCGCGACCGCTGCCGGCGGCTCGTGGTGTGCCGCTCATCATGAGTGCCAGCGGTTATCAGGAAGCATGCGATCGGGGTGGACGGGATGAATCGTGCCATGCTCCCCCCGGGGCCTGCACCTCCTGCACGGACGTGCACATCATCACGTCTGCTGCCCCACCTCCTCCTTGCGCGCAGCACCGACCACGTCCTCAACGCATCGCACCCGCTGCTGGCCGAGTCCGGCGCCGCGGCCTGCCTGCCGCGCGCCTACAACGTCAAGGCCTGCATGCTGTCTTCCACGCCGCCACAGCACCGCATCTACTCGGCCGCGCCGGGCGCCAGCAGCCAGTCGGGGGTGCCGGCGTTCGCGGGCGTGGCGGTGGGGGAGTCCATGTGCGCCATGGCGGCCGCAAGCGTGGGGCAGGGCGTCGTTGGGTTCTGGGGGGACACGAACTGGGAGAAGCACACGCTCAGCGCGCTGTCGGGGTTGCTGAAGGCGCTGGGGCGGAGGAGGCAGGGGTAGGCGGTATAGGTGGGGTCCGGTGGGGCTGTGAGGTCGCGGGGGACTGGGCGGGGAAAGCACGCCGCGCTCAGCACGCGCACGCTGTAACCCCCGCGCAAAGTAACAGCACGACTTGCGAGCTCGCCCGACCTACACAATATATACTGCTGAGCTACTGCACCACCGATATAACTCGTCGCCTTCGCCAAGTCCAACGCGCGCTTTTGGTGCATGGTGTGCATCTGCCCAACTCTGCGACCTAGCCTTCCTCTCTGCGCTAACCCACGTCTGCATAAGTCACGATGATGGCTCCGAAGAAAGAGCAGAAGCTTAGCACCACATTCCGACAAGCCGCGAAGGCGTCCACGAGCACGCCGAAGCGCACGACGCGCCAGACCAGTGGGACTAAGCGCCAGCGTGAAGACGAGGGCGCGCCCAGCGCGGAGGTTCTCGCGCGGTCCCAGGAGGCTGGCGCTGGACTCAACGGTGCGCTCACCGCATGCCCTGCCATGGAGCTGGCGACGCTGGCGTGTGCTGCGCGCCATGCCCGCTCGGGGCGCTGTCAGGCCTAGGCCTATCGCGGACAACTGCTCTAGTCAAACCGCTGCCGCCGATGAGCTGCCAGGCGCCCCGGCAAGCGGGGGCACTTGCCGCTGCTGCCACACTCCGCGTCGGCCCCAGCCCGGCCTTTCCCCGTCCCTTGTCTCTGACCAACCTTCCCCCTGTCCCTGCCCGTGCACCTCCAGCTGACCTGACGCAGGATGAGCAGAAGCTGCGCAAGTTTGACCTGACGTCCAAGTTCGGACCCTGCGCCGGAATCACGCGGCTAGAGCGGTGCGTGGCAGGGGAGCCTTGGATGCGGTGGCAGCTCGCCGCGGTGCCCTCTGCCTGCATGGGAGCGTGGGCGCACAAGGACGACGACATTCCGGCGGCGCGGCTGGCGCCAGCCCAGCGTGCGCCGCGGCACGTCCGCCTTCCGAGGGCAGGCCCTGAGCAGCATGGCCAGGGAGGCCGGGGCTGGGCGGGGTAGGGGGGGGGCGTGGGAGCAGGGGGACACAGGATGGGCCTGTGCCAGCACCGCACATATAGAGCTGTGCGCGAACGGACGGGGGCGCGCCAGGGTCTGGGGGTTCGGGGTTGCGCCGGGCCTTGCTGCGGGGGGCGCTCGACGGCGCACGGTGCCCCTCCCCAGCCTCCGTGGCCCCTCTTCCAGCTGTAGCAAAGGCACCTCCACTCCAGGGTCGTGGCGGCCCGAACCTGGCGAGCAGCCCGCCCGCCGCTGGCTCCCTGGAGTCCCTTGGCTGCGGGCGGGCACCTAGCCAAGCAGCTGTGCGCTGCAGCTGCTGCCGGCACTGTGCAGGCACCAGGTAGCGGGGGACAGCGCCGCAGGCAGCTGCGCCGCGCGGCGTGCCGCTGCCGACCGCACCGGCCATGGCTGCGCTGGCTGAGCTGCTCCGTACAAAGCCCTGAAAAGGCCCCGCGCCGGCCGCCGCGATCGGCCAACCCTTACCTTGCTCCCCTGCGCGGCCCGACCCCAACAGATGGGAGCGCGCGCAGCGGCTGGGCCTGGAGCCGCCGGCGGAGGTCCGGGATCTGATCCTGGCGCTGGGCGGACCCGGATCCAAGGCCGATCGGAACCTGTGGCACGATCGCGTGTAAGAGGCCGCGGGCCCCCGTGTTGGGGTCATAGGTTGAACCTGGATGCAGCTCCCGCGGCCTTCGGTGGGCTGGATCTGGGCATGCTGCATCTGGACATGCTGGATTGAACCTGGATCAAGTGTTGGGTTGTTGACCAGAGCGCGGGCAGGCGCAGAGCTGCCAACAGAATGAGGCGGGGCGCGGGCCGGGTGGGAAGCTGGGGTATTGGCAGAGGAGTGCACGTACGCAGGATGGGCTCAACGCGGGATGCGCGCCGAGCGCGCCGGGCGAGGCGCGGTTTTGTGCAGAGCTGCAGGGCCGCTGCATCGCACGGGGCGGGGCTAAGCTACATGCGACCGCGAGGCCGCACCGACGCCTGGGAAGCGCAGGGTGGGCGGGTGGGTGGGTGGGTTCTATCCGGGTGCTGTACGGCACCCGTGTCGTGCGTAGGCGCCTGTGAGGTCGCTTGGGATGCTGGGCAGGTGGCGTGGAGCGGGATGCGCTGCGCTGGGACTGAGGGCTGGAGGCCCGCGCGCGCGGGCGTGGCGGGCAGGCTGGGGCGCGGCGCCGGGCAGGTGCGGCGCCCGCTGCGGTGCACGTGACGTACGCGCTGCGGCCCTGCGGCCCGCGGTGCACAGACACGCGCTGATGTCCGCTGCACGGCGGATGTCGGATGTGGTGGGGTCGTATACAGCAGTGGGCACCGCAGCAGCAGCGATGGCGGTCTGTGGGCGGGCATTGATGGTGACCTCGCGCCCGTGCGCGCGGGTGGCTCTGCAGGCGGGCGACGGTCGGAGCGGCGCCGTCGTCCTCGCCCGCGTGCGCAAACGGTGCGGCCGCCTGGCAGGTAGACGGCAAGCCGCTTCTTGCCTGGGTTCGCTGAAGAGTCATGAACCAAGCAAGCATTCCGCTCATGCTTTGGACGGAGGCTCTCATTGATGAAGCGGCGTGGAAGCCAGAGGCAGGTTCAGATTGTAACGCGACCGGCTTTGCTGTAGTTTGAGGCTGCCGCAGACTGGCTGTATATGAACCGCCGGCACGAAGTCACGAAGCCACCTCCGGCTCCCACACGTGACACGTCACAAGCGTGCGTCACGAGCCTCCTCCGGCTGACAAATCACTGCCGAAGCTCCACAGCCGTGGGCTGCTGGGGTGGGATCGCTCGTGCCATCAGCGCACACCTTTTTAGACATTATATGCTAGTGCATGTGCCTGTCACGCCATATTGCGTGTATGGCAAGCAAGGTACAGCAGGCTGGCAGCCGGCTGTACCTTGCCATGCATGCACGCAATATATGGACTACATAACGCCAGGAGCCTGTCCATCCCCCGCGTCCGACGCCGCCCGACCCCACAGGCTGGCCCCGGCTTGCCCTAGCGTATGCATGCTGCTGCATGGCCGTGTGCTCGTAATAATCAACATATGCCCGACACACGTGTGTGTGTATTAAGCGTGGTGTGTGTGGCTGTAAAGGCAACCTCACCGACCCCCGGTGGCGCCACGACTGTATGTCTCCTCCTGCCTCCTCCCCACGACGTTACGTCATCCGTGATGGATGGATGGCCGTCCACAAACGCGCTCGCTCGCTCCTGTTTTTGCCCGCAGTCCGCTCAGCCGTCTCCCCGCCCTTGGGCGCTCGCTCACGAGAGCTGGCCAGCTGGTTGCCGTGGTTATAGCATTCTATAATGCATCACTTATGCGTTTGAACGCCGGCTTTATTTGCGCCGACTGCGCTCCCGCCGGCCTCGCTCGGGGCTCCCCTGGTCCACGCCTTCCTCTGCTGCTGGCCACGTACGGCACGCACGCACGCTAGCTAGTCATCCGATCCCTGCCCCGTAGGGTCCTGGATATGCGATCCGGCACCTGGCCAAGCGAACGCTCCAGCAGGGCGACCTGCCCTCGCCTCGCTCTGACTGGTGGCCCTTCGTTGACACCCGGTCTTGGCTCGTCCTGCTGCGCACATCAGGGATGGACTCGCCGCGCGGCGGTACAATATGTATGCCAGCCAAGCAAGCAACTGCGTCGCTTGTTCTAACTTATCCCTTTTGTACCTGCCATGGCGTGACCTGCTTTCATTCCCGGCACGATGCACACCTTGGTTGTGGATGCAGCATGCCACTCTCGCAGGACTGCTGAGGGACGCGGGCTGGAAGGTGGCGTACGGAGGGCAAGAAGCCACGAGCCTCGGCACCGCAGGCACCATGCGAAAGGACCTGCGCAGCATGCTACCGACCCTCGGGGTCAAACGCCCAGCGGGCGTGCTCGAACAGCTGCACGACCACTCGCATGGACTGCATCATATCCAAGAGACGCCGAATGGAACGGGCTCCCACATAGACTGCTGGGGCAGCCGGGGGAAACCACCCCCGGCATATGCTGGGGGTTGCTTTCCCCCCCGGCTGCCCCGGTCTTGCTGCTCTACTGGCACATGCTTGTGCCAGTAGAGCAACAAGCTCGCTCTGTCCCTGAACAACGGTGGCGGGCGTGGGGACTGTGTCCCACACACGGCCTGCCCTCCTTGCACGACTCGGGTTCTGCACGTGTCGTAACCATCTCTCTTACTTTCTAATGTGGAACGTATGTACACTGAAAAAGGTAGCCCCAGCAGAAATTGGGTACGCTGGCCAGGAATGTGTACATTGGGAGTGTTAGCATGTGGTATGTGGTATGTGTGCGTGTATTTCAGTTGGCTGGGTGGGGAGCCCGTTACAGCTGGCAGGGAAGCTGGCAAGTAGAAGCTGGTGTGGGCTGGTGGTGGCGGGTGGAGGGCGTTGTTGCAGCGCTGCGGGCCCTGGTTGCGCAACCAGGCATGCCTTGATCGCGCTAGACTTGGTGTTGATTACTTGTTGTGGATTCCTCCCGCGGCTGCTCGACCCCAGCAATCATATGGGCGTTTGGGGTCTGGCCGGGGGCTGCCAACCAGCGTATAAACAACAAACATGATCGCACACAACGAGCCGCCGAGTTGGAACCTCTGAATTATTAGCTAGGAGACCCCGGGGGCCATCGGATTCAGGCGAGCTAGGCGAGCGCCTCCTGCTATGCTGTTGCGCAATCATTGCGTCTTGCTTTTTGAGCTTGCTCGGGCTTTGCGTGAGAGCTGTGTCCTTACATAAACCTCCCTCACGTACGTAGGAAAGGCCAATCACCCCAACACAGCCGTCCTAATCTCCTCCTCCTCCTGCCTGCACCCCCAAGGCCTGTAACCCCCGGAGGCTGGCACTACCCCATGGATACCGTGCTGCCTTCGAGTTTCGCGTTATTATTGGGCAATTCCCCATTACGCTGCGGCACCTGGCCGCCGCGTGACAAATATATAACCGCACAGGTGCGGACCAAAAGGCTAGCTATGGTAGTAGCTGCTGGGAGCGGCCGCAGACGGACGGGGCCGCCCATCGCCCTAGTAAGCAGCAGGCAGTTTGTCGAGCTAGCGGCCAAATCACACCACCACACCGCCGTGCTTCGCCGCCTCACCGTAGATGTATGCGGTGGATACATGACAGGACATTGATAGTGAGCGCCCGCATCTTCACGACCGCTGCTGCGCCATGCATCCTTATTCCATTCACGCAGCTACGTAGGCTGCACATACGTACGATTGCAACACGACCACAAGTGAATTGGCGCGAAGCCGCGCATGCGTAAGAAGGAAGGGCGGCGCCGGCGCCTGCCGCGAATCGACTAGCGCATGAAGAACAGCGCACAGCAGCAGGGCTTGCCCAACATGCATGCGTGTCGCTTGCTTGGTGGGTGGCTGCTGCCTCTGCTGTTGGCAGGTCACACCTCAAGCTTAGGAGGTAGGGAACGAGATGCCGTAGAAGGCAACCGACAATTGATGCTGGAACGAACGCCGGAGCAGTAAGCTGACTAGATAGCTATATATGCTAGCCAAACACACCTTGCCTTATTGCGAGCACGCGCGCACCCTGCGAACCCGCTCAGCACTGCTTCCAGCTCACGACGTGCAGCGCCACCCACAGCTGCGTGGCGCTGCTGACTCCGGTGATCGACTGCTCGATGACAAACGTGGTGCCGGGCTGGACGGGCAGGGTGACCGGGGCCATGGGGGCCGCGATGGGGCGCCAGGAGCCTGTCGCGAGCAAGGGGGAGAGCGGCCGGAAGGGGGCGGCGGGGAACACAGACGTCAGCGCACACGAGCTTGGCAGGGCGGCATCAAGGCCAAAGCATGCCGTTGACAGCAGTACACATGCGACGCACACAGCTGATCGATGCCGCACCTGGCGCCGAGGACGCGAAGATGGTCGTGTTGAAGTAGGCGTGCGTGGTGTCGATGCGGACGAAGCTGGGCACGGCCACACTCCAACGCATGGTGGCGCGGCTGTTGGAGTTGCGGGTGCTGTGGTGGTGTGGTGCGTGAAAGGGAGCGATGGGGCGAGTCACGGATCTGATCTACCAACAATGGATTGAGCGCACGGCAGTGTACGGTGCTTGCTCTGTGCTGCCGCCCCCCGACGGCCTGCTTTGCGCCCTGGCTCACAGCGTCATGCTGATGTCGCCCACGTTGCCGCCCTTGGTGGCATCGTTCTGGCCGCAGCCGGCGCACAGAAACACCTGAGGGTGAGGGGCGGGATGCGGCAGCAGACGGGGTTCAGGACGGCTGGTGCTTGTGCACTTGGCCTGCGTCTGTGCGCACCGTGTTTGCCTGGGACTGGTACACGTTGGCGCCGGCCGTGTTGGGCGGCACGCCGATGCGGAAGATGCCGCCCCACTTGTTGGAGTC
>BDDC01001294.1:7570-26885 GCA_001662425.1 Chlamydomonas sphaeroides
GGGTTATGTTCTACCTAACACTGGAACACACACACACACCGACGACATCTACCGACGTCTTCACATATCAGTATGCGGGTTGGGGCGGGCTGGGACGTAGAGATTTCTTACGGTGGCGTTTGGGCTTCGCTCCCGCACTGGGGCACAGCTCTTAGCCGCATCCCTGCCTGCCTTGTCGCACGGCTAACAAGCCCATCCCCCAGGGCGTCGCGTGTCGGGTATATGTTGAATATTATGAACACACACACCCGGCGGTCGGCGCACCCTGGTTGACGAACAGCCCCGGCGGCAGCAGGCTGCCGAACACCGCCAGGTGCTCCGCCACCAGCACCGGGAAGGAGGGGTAGCCGGGGTCGGCGGCGTCGCGCAGCGCCAGACAGCGCAAGGCTCGAAGAGGGGTCTGAGAAGGGGCCTGGCGCACGCCGTCCTGGTCGGGGCGCGGCCCGCGGGTCGGCGCATCGTCGTGCTCGGGGCCGGCGGGCGCGGCGGCGCTTGGCTGGCGCTTGGCGGCGACGGTGGCGGCGCCGAGTGGGTCGGCGGCGGGCTGCGGGTCGGCCGGGACGCCTTGGTCGTGTCGCGCGTTGGCGGCGGCAAAGGTGGCCAGCACGGTGCGGGGCCAGCCGCGCTGCTCCATCCGCGTGTCGTCACCTGCGGCCGAGAGGAGGCGAACGGGTTGCGGGCGAAGGAGTGGCGAGAGGCAGGGTCAGCAGGCACGGCATTCTATTGCCCGTCCGACAGGGCCCCATGCTGCCGAATGGAGTGGGACCAGCAGCACCGTCTGCACCCAGAGTCGCGACTTGAACCCCAGCTCACCCAGCAGCACAAAGTGGCTGGCGCCCTGCCGGCCCACCGCCACCTCCGCCAGCCGGCCCCACATCCAGCACACGCTGCCGGGCGGCAGACCCGCCAGCTGCTCCTCACTGAACACCTCCACCGCCACCTCACAGCCGGCGAACGCGCCCTCGAGCTGCTGCCGCCGGCCCAGCAGCGCGCCATCGTGCCAGTCCAGGCCGAGCGCTACACACACGCGGTCGCGGGTGACCCAGGTACCGGAGGTGGCGGCGGCGGCGGCAGTGACACTGTCGGGGGCGAAGGCGGGCAAGGCATCCGGGGCAATAGAGGGGTCTACGTCGGGCGGGTCGAAGGAGGCCCGCAGCGCCACCAGTCGGGCGACGAGGGATTCGATGTCGGCGGGGCAGCGGCAGCCGCGGCAGGTGATGGGCAGCAGCACGGCCAGCCGCCCGCCCGGCGGCGGCGAGGGGCGCGGGCAGGCTTCTGCCGGGCCAGCTTCCGACGCCATGGAGGTCTGCGTGTCGCGGACCGCCGAGAGAGGCAGCGCGGCAGGTAGTCTGGAACCCCAGTCAGAGGGCGGCGACTGGGCCTGGCCAGCGGTGCGTGGTACTGCTGCTGGGACGCACGCGGAGCAGAAAGAGCCAGCGTCCTCGCAAGCTGACCGCGCGCTGAGGTGCCTTAGGGGGCTGCTGTCGCGCTTGCCGTGCTTGAGCTACTGACGGCGTAGGGCATGACTCTGCTACGGCCGTGAGTAACACGGCGGCGGGGCCCAAGGTTACCGTACTGTCGGCGGGCGCCACGGTGAATGTCACGGGTCAGGTCTGGACCGGCCACATGTCCGCCCGCCGCGGCAGTGAGCCACACACCTCAGCCTCAGGCCTTGCCCGTAGCCGCTACTCGATGGCCCGGCAATCGCCATTGACAATCAAACAGCAGCCGTGAGCGCTTGCCGCAATGGAGCGCGCCGGCCCCCAAGCCGCCGGCGCCGAGCCCGCGCCGGGCCCGCAGCCGCAGCGCGCGGCGCCGCCGGCTGCTGAGGAGCGCGCCGGCGCCCCAGCCCCGGCCCCTGCCTCGTCGCAGCAGGCCGCGGGGCCCTGCTTCACTGTGGACTGGCTGGGCCCGCACCTCCCCGTGTGGCAGCAGCACGTGGTGCCTCGCCTGGCGGGGCGGCCGGGCGTGAGGGTGCTGGAGATCGGCTGGTGCGGTGGGAGGAGGCGGGAGGGTGGAGGGGCGGAGGGGAGGGGGAGGCGGGCACGCAGGCCGGGCGCCGCACCCTTGGCCGCGTCACGCGCTGCCCCCGGTCCCACCCCTGCTGGTGCATTGCGCCCCTGCCTGCTCCCCTCGCATGCATGCGCCGCAGCTGGGAGGGGCGCTCGTCGCTGTGGCTGCTGTCTGCGGTGGCGGACCACCCCTCCTCGTCGCTGGTGGCGGTGGACCCCTTTGAGCGCTGCCACGCTCCCTTCCTGCGCAACCGCCTGGTGGGGGGGGGCGGGAGGGAGGGCGGAGGGGTGCGGCCCATGCAGGCCACGCTGTGTGGACACCAAGCTGGCCGCGGACGTGCTGACAGACGCGGTCCTGGCGTGGCAGCTGCTGCCGGTGCGGCTGCGTGGGGCCGCCGGGGCGGGACCGGGGCTCGTGGCATGAGGCTGGATGGTGGGCGGCAACGGAGTACGGGGCGCTTGCAGGGCAACCGCGTCGGCGGTGCCGCTGCCTACCCTGCTCCCGGCCCGGCGCCAGAACGGCTGCTGCGCATCCTGCCGTGCCTGCTCCCCTCCCGGGCTCCCGCCCCTTCCCTGCAGGTGGGCGGCCTGCTGGTGTTCGACGACTACGAATGGGACCAGTACCGCGACAACATGGTCTGCCACCCCAAGCAGGTGCAACAGCTGCGCTTCGGCCCCCCGTGCGGTTGCATCGCCTAGCCGCTCCCCGCTCCTGACCTCTGCCGCCACGGCATGCCGCCTGCCACGGCCCGCCCCTTCCTGCCCCAGGCTGTGGACGCCTTCATGGAGGTCTTCGGACACCAGCTGCGGCCGCTGAGCATGGGCTACCAGGTGGAGTGCGCGTTAGTTTGGGGGCTGCGCGAGTATGCGGGGAGGGGGCTGGTGCGTCGCGGTGGGCGCAAGGCGTTGCTGGGCAGTCGGCCAGGCGCCCTGGCCACTGGGGGCGCTTTCCACGCGAGGGCTGCCCTGCGCGCTGCCGTTGGACAAGTCCCTCCCCCTCCGGCTCGACACAGGTCATGCTGGAGCGTATCGCGGAGTGAGGCGGCCCTGGCCGGCGCCCGTGTGCCGCAGCCCGGGTCGCTGCTTGCGCACGGGCCGGCGCTGTGCATGAAGGGCGAGTGCCAGGCAGTAATGGGGGTGCAGTACAGGGCTGTCGGCGGCGCAAGGCATGATGATACAGTTTGTCAACCATTTGGGTAGACCCGTACGATCACGTATGACTCGCCGTAACCCGTTTTGGCCCGCTACCGCCGGCTGTCGCCCCTCGCGGCCATGTAACGCGCATGGGCGTTGTGCCGCCCGCTGCCACCGGCTACCCTACACCTTCAACGGCTTATGCCGGACAATTAACTCTCAAACGTCTTTCAGTGGCGCCTTCGCGTGTGCACTTCCACGGCCGCCCGCAACTGCAGAGCAGACCAATCCCGTGCACTGCTTCTCAGCAACCACCTTTCCCATGCCCTGCCTCATGCACCCCTCCAAGCCGGGGCCCTGCCTTATCTGCGAGCTGCACCCCGTACACCTACTACGCCACCTTAGCACCTCTGCGCCGGGCCCATGACCCGAAATAGCCCCGCCAGAGTCCACCGCCGCACCCCAGGTCTCACCGGTGCCAGCCCCCGCTGGGGCGGCTCGACAGCGGCGGCTTGCCCACGGCGGGCGCCGCCATGCCCACACGGCTAGCCGCAGGCACCTCCGCAAGCACCACAGAGGCGCTGCGGGAGACTAGCCCCAGGGCCGCCGCGGCGCTGCTGCCGAAGACATTGCTGGTGCGGCTCGTGGCGGGCCGCGTGCGGACGGGCTCGGTGGCCGCGTTGGACGAGGAGGCGCCGTATCGGCCGCCCACGCCGCGCGCGGACAAGCTGCCGGAAGAGGCTGTGCCGGTGCTCGGGCGTGTTGCGGGCGCCTCCAGCCTGCATTTAAGCACAGGGACAGGGGCATAACACTCAGGGGTCAAGCATCTCCCAACCCTCCCCGCAATGATGTCCTCATAACGGCGGCGCCGCTGATACATGGTCGCAAGCGCGCCCCCGCTTGCCCAAGCTGCTGCTACTGGGCTGAGCCTCACTTTGGGATGGCCGATACGCGCCCGTTGGCAGCGCCGCTGGCAGACATAGAGCGCAGGCTCGCCACCGTGCCGGCAGCGCCCGACTGGCTGCTGGCCCGGCCGCCGCGCGCTGAGTTGAGGGGTGCCAGCTTGTCGGCCTGCTCGCCGCTGTGGTCGGCCGCCGCGGAGGCCCCCGCGCTGGAGCCGTTGCGCGGCGTGCCGTGGCCAGCGCTGCTGCTGCGGCCCAGGGCGCCCAGGTTCAGCGAGGGTGCCGGCGAGCGCATGGACCTCGGCGTCTGCGCCTGGTGCTCCTGGGGCAGTTGGTATGGCGGCAATAGGGGACGATTGGTGATGCCCGGCATACGACGCAACAGCTTTCTGGGCAAAGCGCACGGCCCGCGCACGTAGGACGGGGGTCCACCCTGGTGCGTACCGTGCCGCCGAAGGTGCCGCTGTTTCGGGGCGTGGTCGTCCCGGTTGGCCTGCGGCAGGCGAAAAGCCGGGCAGTCATGTCAGCCGCATTTGCTGTTGACCGGGAAGTTGCCGGCCATTTCCGCTTCGCCCGTGGCATCATCCGCTTCGCCCAGCTGACCTGCTAGTGCGCATGTGGCTGCCGGGCGTGGAGGCGGCCGTGTCCACGTGCGTGTTTGCGGTGCGGAATGACGACTCGCTGCGCGCGCTCATCTGGGGACCGGCATCGCCCTGCAGCGCCGCCAGCTGGTTCTGCACGCAGCAGCAGGCGAGGGAACAAGGGAGCAGCGTGAGCCAACACAGGCTGTGGCAAAGGCAGCCACGAGGCCGATTCACACGCTGGGCGCCCACCACACGTGTGTGACCGGTGCACCAACGACGCTGCTCCTTGCATGTGGCCTCACCCGCAGGCTGCGGAGGAGGTCCTGCTGCTCCAGCAGCTGCCTCTGCATGCTGGCCTCCCGCTCGCGGCTCGCTGCCAGCTGCTCCTTGAGCTTGCCGACCGCCTCGCGCGCCTCAAACACGCGGCCACTCTCCACGTTGCACTTCGCCTGCGAGCAACGCCGCGACATGGGGCCACATGTCAACGGGTGAGGGAGGACGTCAGCGCAACATTCAACCTGTTGCTGCCCGTGCCTGGCGTGTCTCCACAAGGCTCCTGCATCCCGCCGCACCTGGCCCAGTGTGACCGCCGCGACGCGGTTCCCAAAGTTGAGGGTGGAGACCGTCTCGCCCATGCTGGTCCCCTCGGGCGCCACGTGCATCAGCATCGTTACCTTGGCGTTACCCTGAGGGTCAGGCCACGGAGCGACCGGGTCAGGGGAGGAGAAAAAAGTGTGGCTGGCAGCACGATCCACCCCCAGGCCCTGCATCGCCCGTAACCACCGCTGGGCTTCATGATCGACACCGCGCTGCGCACACCTGCAGGCTGTCCGCCAGTAGCTCGGTGAGCTTGGAGTTGCGGAAGGGCACGTGCTTGGCCTTGGACGCGAGCGCATGCATCACCGTGCCAAGCGCTGACAGGCTGCCGTTGATATTGTTGGCCTCGCGCAGCCGGTCACCTGCAGGCCGTACGGGAAAGGACCAACCAGCGGGTCAGCAGCGAACAGGCCGCGGCGCGCGTCCATTGACCCTCCCACCTCTACCCATAACCATGGGACCCCCACCACCCGCGCGTACCCTCTACGCCCGACTTGTCGGTCCGCTCGCTGCCCGCCAGGTCCACCAGGTGCAGGCATGCGTGGCTGGTTGCGCCGGTGGCCCGGTTGGTGCCATCCACGATGATGGTCAGAACCTGGGGGCCGCGTCGGGGCCAGGGGCAGCACAGTGAGCGCATGGGAGGAGGCAGCAGGCGGCGCGAGCCCCATCATGCGGCTGGCAATCCTTGGACCAGCGGACCCTGCCCTCATCCTACTTGCCGACCCAGGCGCACCTGATGCGAGCGGCTGCTGCGCTCGTTCATGCGCGTCTCAGCGCTGTGCCGGTTGCGTGCCCCCACGCACATCATGTCCACCACGTCGGCAGTGGTGGCCACCGGCAGCTGCGTGGCGCCGGGCACGTTCTGGCCGCTGGGCTTCGTGGACAGCAGCTGCAGGCTGTTGCTGGCACCCTGCTCGTGGGCCAGGAGGTCCCGGATGGCCTCGTTGTAAATCTCGACCATCTGGGCCTGGATGGTGTAGTCCATCTGCGGGTCGGTGCCGGGGTGAAGCGGGGCCAGAAGCGTGCTGGGCCGTGCATGGACCAACGAGGAGGCAGTTTGCAGGGCCGGCAGCAGAGCACAGGTGGCCATTAAGGGACTTTCGGCAGGTGTGCAGGGCCAAGCGCATGGGCCCGTCGGTCCCCTCCCCAGCACACCTCGCTGGCCCGCTGCTCCCTCAGCGCAAACAGGTCGTCGAGTGCGCGGTAATTGATGCCGCGCCCCTCGGCCGCCTCCACCGCAGTGCCCGTCATGGTATGTGTCTTGCCGCTGCCGGTCTGGCCGTAGGCGAAGATGCACACATTGTAGCCTGCGGGCGGACAGCAACGGAGGCAAGCAGCAGCTGACGGCCATCCCTATGCCCCCAGGTTCAAGACCGTGGTGGCCGCGCTTACAGCCATGCCCAACGGACCCTTAACCCTCTGCGGCCCCGTGCCAATACGCAAGAGCGCTCACCGTCCATGACGCTGCGCACCAGGCCCTGCACCTCGTCGTACACGCTGTCCTGCGTGCTGTCGCCACCAAAGACCTTGTCGAACCTGCGACGCCGCGGCAATCAAAGCATGCCGGAGCCGGTCAGGCAGCTCTCCCAGTGCGTGCACCGCGCCAACGGCACCATCGCTAATTGCTCATGAACCTCTCAACACCCCTCCTAGCCATCTCATCCGCCTCACTTGAACATCTTGCGCTCGCCAGACTTGTCGTACACCGCCAGGTCGCCGTCTGCGCCAATGTCCAGGCAGGAGGCTGCGGAGTCGCCGGTGGTGCCCAGCGGGCGCACGCGGCAGAAGACGCGGATGGCGCCCTTGAGGTCCTGCGCGGCCGAGGAAACAGGCACCAACACCATCCAATGTGGCCAGGCCCTTATGTCACCCTGCCGTGCTCCGGCTCCCGGGCAGCTGCCTTCAGTGCGCAGATACTCCCAGCCACAGGTCCCTACCTGCACCGTATTGTACAGCCGGCGGTTCTCCTCCCGCACCACCAGAAAGCGCTCCTGCATACCACGCAGCTCCGCCAGCTCGCCCTCCACCGCCTCCAGCCGTTCCAGCGCTGCCAGGGCCTCCGCGCTGCGTCCCGCGCCCACGGCGCCCAGCTCCCCGCGCGCCGCCTCCATGTCAGCCGCCATGGCTGCCAGCTCCGCCTGCGCGGTCTCCAGCGCTGTGCGGGCCTCCGCCAACTGGCCCTCAAGCTCCGAGGTGCGCTTGGCCACATCCTCTGCCACGCGCTGGTCGTGGCTGTTCCGCAGGTTGTTGACCTCGGACTGCAGCTTCTCATGCTCCTGCTTGGCGCGTGTGAGTTGGTTGCGCGCGGCGGTTAGGTCGTGGTCCTTGCCCAGCAGCCGCCGTTCGTACTCGACCGTCAGGTTGTTGAGCCACTGCGGGGGAGGGCAGAGGGGAGGTTGCGGTCTCCAGTGCCAGGGCCACGCTTAGAGCGGCCAACCACGGGCCACGCGTAAGGCGCCCAGGTGGTTTACGCCCCGGCTGCAACTCTGGCGCACATCTGGCCCAGCGCACCTGGCCAAGGACATCGGTAACAATGCTGTCATACTTGGCCGGCTGCACCCCCGGTTGCAGCTTGGCCATAAGGCTCTGCAGCGGCGAGGGCAGAGTTGTGGAAGCGGGCCGAGTTGGGAACTGTCTTACAACTTGGTCCCGAACTGTCTGACGACATACGCCAACCCGCAACGCTGCGGCAGCTCCATGCTAATGCTCACCTGCGACACGCTGCTGCACATCGCGGCGGCGTTTAGCCCCTGTCAGGGCAAGGGTCCAGGCCGCGACGGCATCGGGTCCAGAGCAGTGGGTAGCTACAATAAGCCCGGCGCCCATGTACACAGCTATCAGCGCTCATGCAACAGCTGGTCTTGCGCATTGACTCCGCGATTGCTCCCGCGACGGCATCGCGGCCCTACCGACTCGGGGCCTGGCTGAGCAGCGGCGGACATGGCGCGGTTGCCGGCGAGCGTCATGGCGAGGCCGGCCTGGCTGCCGGCCTTGTGCGCCTGGTCATAGACGGCGCCCAGGCCACCCAGCGGCGAGCCCTTCCGTGGGCTGTCGCGGTAGGGCTTCGTGTCGCTGTGCGGGTCACGCCCAAGGAAGCCCGGGAAGGGCGAGGGGCTGGGGTCGTGGCCAACGTGCAGCTTCCGCAGCCACAGCACGCATTCCGTGACGCGCGGACGGTCGTCCTTGCTGAGCAGGTCGTCCTCGCTGAAGCGCACTTGCGAGGGGAAGCCCATCCTATCCACGGCGGCCATGAACGAGGGCAAGTTGTGCTCCCTGGCGCCGGGACTGCCGCTTGGCTTGATCTGGGCGAACGGGAGCGAAATAGGGGGAGGGTGAGCGGTGCACGGTAGCGATGCTAGTTAGCGACAGAGCGGGACCGTGCCATGTTCAGCATCGGTGCTTGCCTCGGCAACGCCGTTGGGCGTTACTTTGTTGAGGACCTGGCACAGCAGGAACCCGTCGGCCAGGGCCTGCCGAAACTGTTCGTCACTGGCGCAGGCAAAGTTCACATCTGTGCACTGCGCGGCAACAAGGGGCCGGAACAAGGGTGAAGGCTTAGTGAGCACCTGGAGGGGCTAGCAATGTCGTGCTGGGGTGACGCGGTCGACAGTTGCTGTGGTCCTTATCCTGCATCCACAGGTCGGCGCGTAGACCCACTGCACAACGCACCTGGGCGACGAACTCGCCGGCGACTTGGACCACGAACTCGGCCGCGATGCGGCGCTTGCTGGTCAGCGTGTTGCCCGTTGGCGTGCCGTGGCCGGTGCTGGTGATCGATTTGCGAAGCCCATGCGTGTCCAGCGACTTGCGCTGGACATCCTGCGACGCGCCGAGCTGGTCAAGGCTTGGTGCGCGCTGCTACTCTTCAGCTTCTCGCTGTCCAGCCCAGCGTCAACGCACCCAGACAGAGCCCATCCTAGAAGAACCGCCCTCAGGCGTGGGCGAGACGGACTCCAGCAGTGGCTCCATGTCGCTAGCGAGGCAAGTTGGTCAACGTCGCAGGGGAGCGATGTCAAGTCTCATAAGCAGGCAGTGTGCATGTCAACGCAATGCCGTGTGTGTCAAGTGTAGAGGCTAGGGGCTGAGCGCTGAGGCCGCGAGGCGAAGGGGTCTGCAGCGCACGACAGCTCGAGCGGCGACAGCCCGGCTGATGAATGCAGCTGGAGTGTCAATGTAACTGCTATACGTATAGGCATCTAAGCAGGAAGGGTAGGGCCTGTGGTGCAGCAAATCCATATTTGGCGAAACCCGACACGGTTCTCCCCTTGACTTCCCCGACACCTCCTCTGCATACCAACTATCAAGGACCTCGCTCATATGCCTGACCTGCACCATCCCTGCGCCGGGATAGGCAGGTCAGAGCGCTTCTAGCTCGTGTCAATCATCGTTCAAGCTTCAATCATCGTTTCTCAGGTCCTACGGCCGTGCGGGTGTTATCGCGGCTGGTGGATAATACATTTCCATGTCCTATGTATCTGTATGGCCTGTATGGCAATGGACCCCACAGCGTTGGCCTGGTTGTGCTCGTGGGCTGTGAACTGCCGTTAGGAACCTGTTGGTTGGAAGGTGCGGGCCAGGCCCTGGCAGTCGACCTCAGATATTCCTCCCTGAACGAAGTCAAGCTTGTAATAACTTCATGTGGATACCTCGTGCCCTTATCTAGCTAACATCGCATAGCTATGCAAGGGACCCCGGCTGGACCGACCATGCGCACGAAGCGAGCCTCTTCATGTTCGTGACTCAAGTTGATCCTGACAGCAGTTGCGGCGCCGTTACAGCCAGACTATCCGTAAATGCCCTTCCAAGACAGCAACGCGTGCACGGTGCCTCAACGCAACATCGAGAGAAGAGGCCCTTCGCACCCAGCTCGCTACCGCCAGTCTGGGCCTTCTCATGCGACCGCCAAGCAGTCCCAATCGCGTTCGAGCACTCTGCTGCTCAGCCACCTGCAGCACCGACGCCCCCCTCCTGCCGCCACAGCTCTTGCGGTCAGCCACCGTTATGCGTCATGTTAAGTCAGGCCTAATCTAAGCAAGCCACCTGCCGAGGTCAAGGGTCAAGTCAGCCAGAGCCACCGCTGCCAGCAGCCGGCGGGGTCTGCAAGTGCCCCATGCCCAGCCACAAGGGCGTCGCCTGTCCGGGAGCGCGGCGCGCTGCTGCGCTGCACCGGAGCATCCAGCGGCCACCACAGCAGCCGCGTGCTAGGCAGCGCCAGCGCCAGCGACACTGTGGGCGGCATTTACCACTCAATGCCGACAGCCTCGGGGTCTGCAGGGGAGGAGGGGTCGAGGGCGGAGGGCCAGGGGCACGCGTCAGCATGGCAGGACCACGGGACCTTACAGAGCAGCCGTTGGCTACCCGTCCCGGTACCCCCACCTCCACCCCGCCGCAGCTTGTTCGCCGGCCTCTGTCCCGCCCCGAACGACGCATTCCTCCTGCCGCTGACTAGTCGTACCGGGAATGTAGTCATCCGAGTCGTCGTCGTCGGGGATGAGGCCGTTCTCGCGCAGGAAGGCGAAGCCGGCGTTCTGCGCGGCGTCGCGCATCTTCAGGGGGAACAGGCCGTTGTCGACGTCGCCCTCCAGGAGCACCTTGATGACCTCATCGGTCTCCTCGCGGGCAGCGACCTTGCCGCCCGCGGCCTCCACCAGCTTGTCCATCCACGCGGACATCTTGACGTGCTCGTACTGAGCGGCCAGGTCCTTGGGGATGTTGCACAGCAGAGCGACAGTCTTGTCACCAGCCGACAGAAGCATCTTGCCCAGGTGGCTGGCGCCACCCTTGCGTTCCTCGGCGCCCTCATCGACGGGCGCGTTCATGCCCTCCAGAACGCAGTCCATCAGCTTCAGGTCGCCGTTGGCGGCCTCCAGGACGATGTTGAAGAACTTGACACCGCCCAGGTCGGACATGCCTGCGGAAGGAGTCGGTCGTTAGGCCAAAGGATGGCACAAAGCCGGCGCTTCCCGCTTGGCAAAACGGTGACACTCCAACAGAGTCTTGTCCGTACTAATATCCAGGAGGCGCATTCGCTGGCACAGCGCCAGAGCCGAGCAGAGCTGATCTACCAATTCGGCGGGCACCCACCGCAGATGTCCACGCCCTTCTTGCCACCCTCCTTAACAGCAGCCTTCTCAGCCATTTTAGCGAGTTAGTGCAAAAGGTTCAAGAACGAGGTCGTAAGGTAAGGGAACGAAATTGGCATCCGGGCGCTCTCATGTCCCCGCGCAGAGCCGCCGCGCGCATGGGGCCCATTGGGCGCAGAGCGCGCGAGGACGCCGTCGCGCGTCACAACAACATACAAGAACATTGCTTACGATACCAAACAACTCGCCTACGCTTAGCCCCAATTCAAACAGCCCTCTCGTGCTGCGTGTCCCCAACCCGACCCGAGCCCCACGCGCGGCCCCGCCGAGCAATGCGCAGCAGTCGACCAAGCTGCATCCCGAGTCAGCTGCACAGGCGCCCAAAAGCTGAGCAGAGCGGAGCAACGGCGGAGACAGGCAACGTAGGCAACGTACTCATAACACCGGGGGGGAAAAGGGGCGCGGCGCAGTGACCCACGGTCACCCCCGCCCTCTCCCGCCATCTGTGCCGCGTAACGCAGCACAGCTGCGCGGCCCACACCGGAACCCAGGCGACCACTGCTCCGCCCGACACTAGCGCCAGCGCCAGGACGCACCAGCCTCGCCGCCAAGCGCACCTGCTCTACATGCGGCGACGCCAAGGCGGCACGGCACGGCATCTGGTCGGTCGCGCCAGCCCCAGCCGGTACTCGAGCGCCGACCACCACCGCCAGGCCCCCCTCCTGCCAGCCCCTACTGCCGCCCCACCTGCCTGGAGTGCCAGCGTCACCTACCAACCAAACCCCTCCCCACACGCCGCCACAGCCCCCTGCCCCTGGCCCTGCCCTAGCCTGCACAGCCCGCGCCGTTCCCCGAGCCGGCGCCTGGCCTTGCTGCCCGCTCCCCTGCCTCCCCCGATGCCGCGCTCGCGCCGCCGCAGCCCCGCGGCTGCTGCGCGCCCCGTCCGCCGCCGCCATCACCGCTTGAACTTCTTGGGCTTGGTGAACACCTGGTTGGTGGCCACCGCCTCGGTGCGGCGGCGCACCAGCGAGTCCTTGACCGCGCTGTACAGGTCGTCCTCCACCTGGCGGCGGAGGGCAGGGAGGGAGGCGCAGGGGCAAGGGCGTGTGCAGGGCGGGGAGCGGGGGTCGGGGCAAGGGCATGGAGGCGGTAGAGCGGCTTGGGCGCAGCAGCGTAGCGGAGCGCGCGGGGAGCCAGCAGGCAGTGGCTGCATGCCGGGGCTTTCCACCGCCCCTGCCTGCGTGCCCCTCGCCTGGTGCCCCCCGCATGTCTCTCCCCCCGCAGACACCTGCGTGGTGTCCTCCGCCAAAAGGTGGCTCCACTTGGTGCGGCCGCTGCGGCCAAAGTTCTTGACCTGCGCGGGGTGGCGCCGGCGGGGCGAGGGGCAGGGGAGGAGGGCGGCCGTCGGTGTGCCGCGGGCGCCAACGCAGCGGGGCCCGGGGGCCCCCTCGTGCTGCTGGCGCACACCGCCATCGTACCACCCTGCTCGCTGCGCCCGCCCTGCGCGCCCGGACCCCCTCCGCCCTCGCCTGCATGATCTTGGGCAGCGTGCTCTTGTCGAACTTGTCGGTGCCCGTGGCGCCGCTGAAGTCGCGGTTGTAGATTTCGTCGCTGCCGGCGGTGCCGCGCGTGTCGTCGGGGGCCTCCTGCGAGGTACAGCGCGGGGGCGAGGATGATGCACCAAGGCGTCAGCGGCGCCAGGGGCGAGGATGATGCACCAAGGCGTCAGCGGCGCCGGGGGCGAGGATGATGCACCAAGGCGTCAGCGGCGCCAGGGGTCAGCGCGCACGCGCCAAGCTAGCGGCCTGCGGGCGCTGCGGCGCAGACGCACGAAGGCTTGGCTCCGGAGCTCGGCGCGTCCATGGCGTGTGGGCCTGATGCGGCGCCGCAAACCCTGGCTGGCTCCGTCCTGCCTTGCCCAGCCTCACGCTTCGTAGCGGGTCCCTGACCCCTACCCAGCCGGCCCCCGGCCCCGCACCTGGAAGAAGGCTCCCTTGTGCCAGTACTTTTGGAGGAAGTTCCACTTTTCCTTGACCGGCTCGGGTGCGGGAACCTGGGTGGAAAAGCGGGCAGACAGCGACCGGGGGCGGGCGCGAGGGGCAGCAGGCGGAGCGCGGCGATGGAGGGTAGAGCTGGCAAGCAAAGCGCAGAAGCAGGGCCGGCCTGGCGGCGCGACGAGGCTGTGCTAGCGAGTTGGTGGGGGTGAGGCCAGGCTGCGGCGCGCCGGACGCGGCTGGTGGCCGCCCACCCCATGGCCGCGGCCCACCTTGGGGTTGGCCTTCTGCCATGCCGCGCGCTCCTCTTCCGTCATGTTCTTGAGCCGCTCGCGCTCTGCGGCCTCGCGCTCCATGGCCTCGCGCTCCTCGCGGTCGCTGCAGGGCGAGGGGAAGGTCGCAGGCAGACGAGGTGAAGTGCAGTGGTAGGGCAGTGAATGAGAGGGGTGCGGCGCAGGTGCGGGGTGCTGGCTGGCGGCCAGGAGTGTGGCGAGGGTCGCCTGCAGCGGGGCACGCGCCGCTGTACGTCTGTGGCGAGCAGCCGCTGTACGGCTCACCGCTTGATGCGGCGCAGCTCGCGCGCCTTCCACGCCTCGTAGGCCTGCGGGGCCAGGGGCGCAGCGAGCGGGATGGCTTGGCAGCTGGCTTGGCAGGGCGCATGTCGGGGCCCTGTCGCCCGTGCCATGGCTACCTCGAGCAGTCTGTCGCCGGTGCTCGCAGCCCCTGCCTGCACCCCCAGAGATCGGGCCCCAGCCCACAGCCGCACCTGCACCGGGTCCGCCTCGTCGTCCGTGTCGATGTCGTCCAGCCCCGCCGGCCCTGCGGCGGCAGCAGCGGCGGCGGCCGCCTCCAGCGCCATCTGCTCCTGCAGCAGCGCTTTGGTCTCCTCCTGCAGGCCGTGGCCGTGGCCGGGGATTGGGTCATGTGCGATGGGGCGGACGGGGGCCTTGGCGTGGCCCCTGGCTAGGCAACAGCCACGCATTCACCACGCCCCCGCACCTTCCTCGACTCGGCCCGCTTCTTGTCCCGCGTCGCGGCCTCCTCCTCCTCCGCCGCCATGGCGTCGCGCTCCGCCACCGTCTGCACAGGGACAGGCGCGCGAAGGGGGGGCGTGACGGGGTCGGCCGGGGGATGCACCATATGGGTCAGCGCACCACATGCGGCGTCACAGGAGGGCCGAGGCGCCCAGCACAACATGGCTGCATAGCAAGTAACAAGGCCGCATAGCGAGCAGGCCGGCAGCAGGCTGCAGCGCAACCCCCGGCCCGGCCCTCGCCCTGGCTCTCTGGCACCCGACGCCCCCCTCCGCCTCACGTCGCGGGCATGCTTTGGCACGAAGACGGGCTTGAGCAGCCGACCGCCTGGGGACACACAGCGGGCGGCAGAGGGAGTTGGGGCGTCAGCGCCGTGCGCGGGGGAGCGGTGTGGTTCCCGGCAGTGCGGCACGCCGGGTGCGGCACATGCGAGGCAGCCTTGTGGGGCTGCGGTGGCGCTGCCGCGCAGGGCCGCAGCCTCACAACGGGGCCACGCCCGTCATCAACCGGCTGCGCAGCGGCCGCGGCCTCACCTGGGCCGCCATCCTCATCGTCCGTCTCGTACTCGGACGACTCCTCCTGGCAGGCGGGCGGGGCGGCAGGAGGGGCGGCAGGTAGATGGTGAGGCGTGGTGGTGAGGTGGGGCAGGGAGGAGCGCTTGGGGAGGTGGAGCTCAGCGGCCGTGGCGTGACCGCTGCCGCCTCGGCCAAAGACGGTCGACGGGCAGCGCCGCCGCAACCCCCCCCTCCGCCTCGGCGCACCTCTTCCTCCTCCTCCTCCTCTTCCTCCTGCTGCTCCTGCTGCTGCCGCCGCCGCTCCTCCTCCTCGCGCTGCTGCTGCAGCAGCCTGCAGCGCAGGTGGCGCGCCGGGCATGTGGTGGGCCGGGCCAGTTGTAGCGTCCCCGCGCCCCTCTAAGAGAGGCGAAGGCAAAGAGGCCTAGCCCACCAAGGGCTGGTCCTGCCTGCTCCCTAGACCCTCGCCTCGTGAGCATCTGGCTGCCGGCCCAAGTCGGCGCAGAGCCGCTCTCCCCACAGCCCCTCCGTCCGCACTCACCTCTCCCTGACCGCCTGCCTGCGCCTGGCCGCCGCCTCCTCGTCCTCGTCCTCCTCCTTGGCCTCGCGCCGCGCCACGCGCCGGTGCATCTCCGCAGCCGGCACGTCGCCCTGCGGCAGTACATCAGCGGCAGCAGCACAGCAGCAGCGGCGGCGGCTGGGCCAGCAGCCAACGACATCACGATCAACGCTGTCCCCCAGAGCCCCCGCCCGGCCAACCACTTGCCGGCCCACCCCTTGCGTGGACAAGCGGCCGCCTGCCGTCCCGTGCCGTCTCAAATTTGCCGCTGAGCAGGGTACCGGTACACGTGGTATATGCCACATCGCATGCACCCAAGGCTCGGGAAGAAGCCGACACAGGCCAGCGCGACTACGTGCCGGCCTTGCGGTGCGAGCCTAGCCGCCTTCGCCAAGGTTTTCGGTCTCGCCAAGGCCTTCGTCAAGGTCGCCCGGCCCCACCTCCAGCTCCATCTCCTCTTCGCCGCCCTGGCCCGCGTCTGGCTCCTCGCTGGCCTCCCGCCGCCGCCGCCGGAGCGAGGGGCCGCCCTCCTCCTCATCCTCCTCCTGGCCGCCAGGGCCCTCTGAGGACGGCTCCTCGCTGCGCTCCCTCTTGATGCGCACAATCTCAGCAGCACGGATCTGCCGCCGCTCCTGTGGAGGGGTGCGCCAGGAGAGGAGGCGGCAGAGAGGGGAGGGGGCGCGAGTAGGATGGGACTTGTGGCTGTGCGCAGGCTGGCCCCCGCATGCGCAGGGGTGGCAGGGGGAGCTGCATACCGCCCCCAAACAGGTCTGGCCGCTGCTGCCCCATGTCCCTGTGAGCCGGCCGCACCTGCAGCGCTTCTTCCTTGTCGCCACGGGACTGCTGCAGGCGTGACAGGCGAGGGTCCGCGGCCCTGCAGCCGGGAGTGGGCGGCAGGGTGGGGGCGCGGTGGCGCTGCGCTGGGGGGCACCCCACGCCGAGCCCTACCTCGCCGTGCACTGCGGACCGCATGCCCCCTTCCTCGGGCCCTCACCTGCGCATGATGACGGGCGCCATCACCTCTGTGCGGACCCGCTCGCGCGGGGCCTCCTGCTCCTCTTGCTGCTCGGCCCATTCCGGCGCTCTGCCAGGCCAGTAGCGCTTCACGCGCGTCCGGTCGACGCGTCCCTTCTCGCTCTCATCCTGAGCCTGCCGACCCGCAAACGCGCCAGACATGGCTCGCGCAGGCCAAGATTACACGGGCTCTGCCCTAGGAACTTGCCCCTATGAGGCGCTGCCCCTTCTACGCAAACATGCAATGTGGGAACACCCCGTCGGCCTCAAGCTGTGTTTGATCAACGCGCAGAGGGCTAGTCGTGTTGCCAACAGAGCGTGTCTGGTGTCTGAACACTAGTAAGCAATGATTTGTGCTGAGCATATGCCTGTTGTTTTGGGAGGTCTTCTGCATTCGGGACTCGCCGAACTACACCCCATGCAAGACGAGAGTTCCGCCATCGGGCCAGGCAGAGTTATTGCTAGACTAGGTTGGTGACACTTTCAACAACAAATGCATCCTAGCACTAACCAAGGGACTTGACGACAGCGCGGGCTTGGCCGTGCCTGTGCGAAGACTCTTACGCCCAGGCCACACACCTCGGCGTCATCTTTATTGCTTGACAGTGCTGAGGCTGCGATGGGCTAGTGACGGGGAGTACTGCTGCGGCCATCGTCGTGTTTAAGCATGGACAAAGCAGCCGCGCTGGCTGAGCACGCCCCAGCAATGGAGGACGTTGCCTACCAGCAGAGCGCCCAGAGGCTTTTCGAGGTGCGGTGTTGGAGTGGCACCGGGCCAATGTATGGTACCCCACGTGCACACGGCGGTCCACCTTCCGGTGCGCGGGCCGTGTCTCACAACATAGCGAACGTGCGCTTTCCTCCCGCTGCCCACAGTCCATGGCAGCTGTTCGCCGGCAGCTGGAGAGCCTCACCGCCTCACAGCCAGGCAGTGGCCCGCCGCCGCCGGCCGAGCCGCCGGCGGGGCCCGTTCCACCGCCAACCGCCGCGCCGCCCGCGGCAGCAGTGGCGCCGGCGCCGGCGGCGCCGCCCAGAAAGGCCCCTCCGCCTCCACCGCCAGCACCGCCACCGCCACCGACGTGGTCGCCACTGGGCGTCAGCGCGGCGGCCTCGCCCGTCAAGGCCCTGCCAGGCAGCCGCCCCGCGGCTGCCGCCGCCCTCGCCGCCCAGCCCAGCCAGGAAGCGACCAACAGGCCCGACACAGCGCCTCCAGCGGCGGCCCGCAGCCCTGCCACAACTGCCGCCGCCGCCAGTGGCGGCGGCAGTGACAGCCCCGACCAGGACGCCCGCCCTCGCGCAGCCGGGCACCAGGCGGCCGCCGGGGCCGCAGCCTGCTCGCCGCCGCAGCTACGGACGCCGCCGCCGCCGCCGGCTGGCCCGGCAGCCGCAGCCCAGCGGCGGCCGCAGTGGCCGCCAGCCAGCCCTGAGGCCTTCCTGTCGGCGGACACGGCGGCGGCGGCGGTGGCCATGCTAGGGCAGGCCCGGTCGCCGTCGCCGCTGCCGCCGCCACCGGCCTGCTACAGCGCCGCCGACGGCGGCTTCGGCAGCCCCGCGCTCGCCTGCGGCGGCGGCGGCGCTGACGGCGGCGCGGACTTGGCCGGCAGCCCCGACCAGTGCCGGCGGGCGCCGGCGGCGGCGGTCGTGGGCCGCGTGGATGCGGGCGTTGCGACGGCGGCGGCCCGGGTGCGAGCCGAGGCCGCGGCGCGGGCCCGAGCCGCGCTACAGGTGCGGCAGCTGCGGGGCTGCGGGCTGACAGAGGCGTATGGCAGGGGCCGCGGGCTGGGTAGGCGGAGGGGCCGTGGGCTGTGGGGGTGTGGTGGCTGGGAGGGGCAGCGGGAGCGTGCACAGGCGGCAGGGCAGCTAGCTGTGGGGGTGCTGGGGCTGCCGTGTGTGGTGTGGCGTGAGGGCAGTGGGCTTGAGGTGCGGCGGTACTGGGCCCAGCGGTCCGGGGACACGAGCTGCGGTGTCGCCCATGGCCTGGCTGCGGCTTGCCCGGCCCGCATCCACACGTCCCCTCTGCCCCGTGTTGCGTACGTGGGCACGTGGCCCCGCAGGCGCTGCTCGGGGGCGACATGGCGGCGGCAGCGCAGCTGGCGGCAGAGGTGGCCGCACGCCAGGCGGCAGCGGATGCGGTGCGGCTGGGGCCGGCGGGAGCAGCAGCCGGCGGCCCCGCAGCCGCCGCTGCCGCCAAGCTGGGGTTGTCGGGGGCAAAGCGGGAGGAGCAGCAGAGGCAGGGCGGGGAGGGGGTTGCGCTGGGGGCGGCGGCGCCGGGGCAGGCGTCGGTGGGGGCGGCGCCGGGCGAGGTGGAGTGCGAGGCCTCCTGGGGCAGCGGCAGCGGGCCCTCCGCGCCGCCGTCAAGGGCTGCGTCGCCGCCGTCGCCAGCAGCTGCGGCGAAGCCGGCAGCGGCAAGTGTCCAGCCGCCGCCGCCGCCGCCAGTACCACCGCCGCCACCGCCGTCTCCGGGGGGCATGCGGCCGCGTCCGCCGCCGCCATCAGGGCCGCCGCTGCCGCCACCAGGGCCGGGGGGCATCGCAGCGGCCTCGCCGGGCAGGGCGCCGCCGCCGCCACCGGGGCCGCCGCCGCCACCGCCGTCTCCAGGGGGCATCGCAGCGGCTTCGCCGGGCAGGGCGCCGCCGCCGCCACCGGGGCCGCCGCCGCTGCCACCCTCGCCGGGAGGCATCGCAGCGGCCTCGCCGGGCAGGGCGCCGCCGCCGCCACCGGGGCCGCCGCCGCCACCACCCTCGCCGGGGGGCATCGCTGCGGCTTCGCCGGGCAGGGCGCCGCCGCCGCCACCGGGGCCGCCGCCGCCGCCACCCTCGCCGGGGGGCATCGCAGCGGCTTCGCCGGGCAGGGCGCCGCCGCCGCCACCGGGGCCGCCGCCGCTGCCACC
>BDDC01001295.1:9844-21862 GCA_001662425.1 Chlamydomonas sphaeroides
TCCCCGCCTCCATTCCCCTTCCTCGCCTGCCCACTCCTTGGTCCCTTTCCAAGTCCAGAACGCCGTCATAGTCGCCGGCCCGATCGTCCTTCCTCCTCCCCTCCTTTCCCTCCTGGCCGCCTCCCCAGCTGCCCGCAACAGCCCTCCCTGGATCCGCCCCACCCCTCCCACCTCCGTCCTGCAGCTGCAGCCGCGCGCAGTGCTCCGCGAGCCCCGCCACCACTGCCTCCATAGCCCTGCCCGCCGCGTCACTGCCCGGCTGGTAGCAGTGCTGCACCAGGTCGGCGGCGCCCTCGTAGCGGCCCAGCAGCAGCAGCTGGCGCAGGATGGCGTCCTCGTTGTCCCACTGCCGCAGCGGCTCCAGGCCTGGGGCCGGTTCGGGGTGGCGGGCAGCAGGGGCAGGGGAGGGCAGGGGTGAGAACGCAGGTGTGTGTGGGTGTGTAAGGGACACGTTGCGTTCCAGTGACGGCCTGCTGCCCGGGCGCCGCACAGGGGTGGTGTAGTAGGTGCTCAGGCAGGGCGGGGCAGCGGGCGGCCCGACGCACCCGGCACCCGCGCGGCGACGAGGGCGCAGTAGTGCAGCATGGTCCGCTCCCGCTGCAGGCTCGACACCGTGGCCACGGGGGCCGGCGCCAGCGTCAGCGAGGCGCCTCCCGAGGCAGCGGAGGCAGCGGGGGCGGCGGGGGCGGCGGGGCCGGCTGGTGCGGCGGCGGGCGGCGCCAGGCGCGCGAGCCAGGGGTCGGTCAGGTCCAGCCAAGCGTTGGCGGGCGTCATGAGGGAGAGGCAGCTGACGGCCAGGTCTGGGGGTTAGAGGCGGGGCGAGTGCCGTGGGGCAGGGCAGGGAGTGATATTGGGACCAGGCAGCCGAGGTGCACGCACGCAGTGTGAGCGGCGGCCCGCTCTGCTCCAGGCCAATCCGTCCCGCTGTGCGCCATGCCTCACCATAGGCCCGCAGCGCCTCGGCCACCGCCGCCTCGCCCGCCGGCGCCTCGGAGCGCAGGCGCCAGGCGTATGCGGCCATGGCGCGGGCGGCCCCCCGGTAGTCGCCCCGGCACACCAGGAAGTCGTACAGCACCTGCGTTAGTTGGGGCGTCAGTGGTGGCGTTGCTGGTTGTAGGCATGGGCTCGGCGTGAAAATATCTCCTCCTGATATCCAAACCTCCTGGGCCCCAAAGCCCAATGTGCGCTACGCCCGCCTCAAGGGCGCCTTTCCTTCGCCATCCCTCCCAACCCTCCCAGCGCCCCGTACCTGGTACGGCTGCGGGCTCTCCGCCAAGTCGCAGTTGTGCGCCCTCCGCTGCAGCAGCTCCAGCGCCTCGCCCAGCAGCGACACCGTGCGGCAGCCAGGGCCGGAGGCGGCGGCGGAGCCGCCTGCCCCGCCCTCGGCCGGGAGCACCGCAACGCCCGCAAAGGGCAGCGTGCACAGCGTCTGCGCAGGGCGAGACCAACCAGGCGTCGGTGTCGGAATCCAACATGGGACCGCCGCGGGCGGCAGCCCGGCCCCTGACCCCGGCCGCCAGCTCCGCTCGCTGTCCCCAGCCAGCGGCCCCCTCCGCCTGCACGTTACGCGCCGCGCCCTCTCCCTCCCTCGCTCACATCCTCCTGCGCCCCACGGGGGCCCTGCCCCGCCCACTCAATTCCCTTCCCCTGCTTCCCCTCCCACAGGTGCCCCTGTTCCCCCGCACCTGCAGCTGGCCGTCCTGCTGCGCCAGGCAGTGCACCAGGTGACGCAGGCTCTGCAGCCGGGCCGCGGGCACCGGGTTGGCCAGCAGCGCAGCGTAGGCCCTGGTGGGGGGGGGCCGGACGGAGGGGAGGGCAGGCGGGCGGTTGTCAGGAGCGGCGGTGCAGGGGATTGGGCGAGATCAAGGGCAGCTTGGGCAGCGACGTGTGGTGCTGCTCCTGTACGGCGTGCCGTACCTGTCGTACTGGCGCATCTCAACGCAGTACGAGTAGATGTTGCTCCACAGCCGGCCCTCGCGCGCGCAGCGCTCCGAGGCCGAGGCCGAGGCAGCGCGCTGCTGCACCTCCGCCTCCCCCGGCAGCAGCGGTACCGCCGGATAGGCCGCGCCGTCGGCCTCGGGCTGCCTGCGGTCACACGCACCGTAAAGGCAGCGCACAGCCCGGCATACGTCAAGCCCATGTGCCAAGCTAGACCCTCGCCGTGCAGATCCAATAGTGATCACCGATCTTCGCCGCCCCGTCCCGGCCGGCGCGGCGACATGACTCAGTATGACGTGCGGCTCTAGGCCGGCTGTCCCATTCCTGAACAGGCCGCATAACCGCACTGGCCAACAGGGCCGCGAAAGCCCACCCGACTCCAACAATCCCGGCCCCGCCGCCCCCTTGCGCCGCTTACTCGTACGAAGAGCGCAGGTGCTCCAGCGCCGCCGCCGCAAACACCACGGCCCCCTCGGGCGCGCCCTCGCGCTCGAACAGCTGCATGACCGCCTCGCAAAAGTGCAGCTGCAGCAGCGCCGCCTCACGGCGCCGGGCGGCAGCTGCGGCGCCGGCCGAGGGCGCGGGCGCCGCCGGCGCAGCGCCGCCGCTGCTGCCGCGACCGAAGGCGGCCAGCGCCGCCTGCTGGCTGGCGACGGCGCCTCCGGCTGCTGTCCCGTTAGCGGTGCCGTTGGCCCCTCCGCCCGCCACCTCCTCCCGCAGGTCCTTCAGGATGCCGCGCAGCGTGTCGCCCGTGTCTGCGAGGCACGTATCGCGGGGTTAGCGCCAACTCGAACAGAGGAACCAAAAGACGTCAGCGACAGCCAGCGGGCGTGCACCAAAGCGCCGAGCGCAGCCTGAGCGGCCCTGCAGCACACCCCCTCCAGGCCCCAGGCCTTGCGCCCCCAAAGTCCAACCCACCCGACGCTAGGCTGGCGGCCGCTCGGAAGAAGCAGCCGGCGGCCTCCGCGATGCGCTCCGACCGCCGCGACCCGGCGGCCGCCGCGCTAGCGGCGCCGGGCGCCGCCGCGCCACCCTCGAGCCGCGCAGCGGGCCGCTGGCGCGCCGCGGCGCCGCCTGCCCCTGCGGCCCCGGCCCCCGCGGCCTGGCGTTCCAGGGCCAGGGCGCAGGTGATGCCGAGGCCGCGCAGGAACTGGGGGCCCGCCTCGGCGCTGCCGATGGCGCCCGCCAGCGCCGCCAGCTCGGCCAGATTGCCGTACTCGCCAACCTGGTACGGCAGGTGGGACAGGTGTACGGAATGGTGTAGTGCAGGGCCAGCGTCTCGTCATGGGACGCGTGTCGCTGAACGCGGACCCCGCTGCGCAGCGGATGCCCGTGCCACGACGGTCACACTCTTTGGCCCGCTCGCCCTGCCGGCGCCTTCACCCTGCCCGTCCCCTCCCCTCCCTCCTCCCTCCCCAGTCCCATCCCTCCTGTCTCCTCGCACCTGGAACAGCTGGTACCCAAGCTGCAGCACGCGGGCCGCCAGCGAGGACGGCTGCTCGCCTGGCGGACGACGCAAACAAGGAGGAAGGACGCGGCGTTGGGAAGGCAGCCTCGTGACGTCGCAGTAGCATCAGTGGGGCGCCCGAATTCTGGATCGCCCATCCCCTGCCTTCCCCAGCTCTACGCACGCCAAGGCGCCAGGCAGCGCAATGCCTCTCGCCCTGTTGGCTCCGTGCCCCCTGCACCACCACCACCAACCCACCGTGCTGCAGGTAGACGGTGAAGAGCGCGCCCGCTGCCTCCGCGCCCTTGAGCAGGTCCAGTTGGCCGCCGGGGCCGCGCCCGCCCGCGGCGGCGGCGCAGAAGGCCGGCAGCAGGCGCGCCGCCAGCGACACGTCAGCCGAGGCGGCGCCCGGCGAGGGGCCGTCGTCGGCCGGCGCGGGCCGCGAGCCAGGGCCGTCAGCGTGGGTGCGCTTGCTGCGGGGCGAGCCCAGCCGCAGGTGGCGCAGCGCCGACAGCGCCGGCTCCATGTCCGCGCCCTCGTCTGCGCGGGAGGGCGGCGGTGAATGGATGTTCCGATCTACCGATATTGCACGCAGCGTCCGCGGCTCACACCCAGCAAACACGCCTAGCATGCCGGGCCCGCCCACGCCCAGCCTTGCACGCTGCGTCCAAGGCCCAGTCCAAGGAAACATGGCGGTCCTGTAAACTGCCGCAGACCCGGGTTCCTAGCCTTGTACAGATCCGCCCGCGAGCCTCACCCAACGTGGAGGGCGCCCCCGTGAGCCACAGCCCAAGCGCGGCGCGGCTCATGTGGCCGCACGCCTCGGGCAGCAGCCCCGCCTCCAGCCGCGTCAGCACCGCGCGCGGCAGCGGCGGGCAGCCCACGCCCAGGCAGCCCTGCTGCCGAAGCAGGCCAAGCAGCAGCGCCGCGTCGCGCGCCGCGGAGGCCAGCGCGCGGGAGACCTGTCGCGGGTGCCGCAGGGGTTGAGGCGCAGGGTTAGTGCCATGCGACCTTCCACGCCGGACCCCGGACTGGGCGCTCGGCACTAGGTGTCCGGCCGGCTGACACCACCGCACCGAGCTAGGCCTGCGGCCTATGCAGCTGTGTGGGCCGAAGCGGGGAGGGAGTTGGACGCCGGGTGTGGACCGCGGCCTAGCTGGACTCCCCATCCCACCTGGCGGCAGGTGGCCACCAGGAAGCAGGAGGAGGCGCGGCTGGGGGCCAGCGCCGCCGCGCCGCCGCCGCCCGAGCCCAGCTCCGCCCACGTCTTCTTGTGCGTCAGCGCCAGCTGGTGCAGGTACTTGCTGCAGGTCGGGGCAAAGTATGGGCAAGAGGATGTGCCGCTGTGTGAATAGCAAACCGCAGAGCGCCGTTGCGGAATGCCGCCGGAGGCGAGCGACTACCGCAGGACGGGGGAGCAAAGGGAAGACCCAGCGGTCAGCAGGCAGAGCCCCTGAACGGTACAGCGTTCCGGCCGCACATCGCCGCAGCCCTCGCCGCCCCGCTGCTACCGCGCTGCCCCGGCCCAGCCCTCACGTGATGGCGGCGGCGGGGTCCGTGAGCGAGCCCAGGCGCTGCCCCAGCAGGATGAGCAGCTGCTGGCGCCGCTGCCGCCACCGCTGCTGCGCCTCGCGAGCGCTGTCCGTCAGCGCCGCGCCACGCCCGCTGCTGGCGCCGCCGGCAACTCCCGCCGCAGAGGCTGCTGTGGCTCCTGCCGCGCCCGCTCCCCCGGGGCCGCACATCCACAGCTCCACCAGCTGCGGAACGAGCCGCTCCAGGGGGTCCACGCCTGTTGGGGCCACACGAGTTTGTCGCTTGACCCAGAGGCAGTGGCGCAGTAGCATTGAAACATCGCAACCGTCCACAGCCTCGGGGAGCGCATGGGGGAAGCGATGCGGAGCGCCCCATCCAGCAGGCGGGCGCTGTGGCTCGCCGCCTGCACCGGCCCCCGCCCCGCGCCCCGCCATCCTCTGGATGGGCCCCAAGCAGCCCCCATTCCCATCCCCGGGGCCCCAGGCTCCCATGCCCACCCGCCACCAGCAGCGCCAGGCAGCCCTCAGCCGCCAGCGGCCCCAGCAGCGACCCCGCCTCCGCCGCGCAGCGATGCACCGGACCCATCTGGCCGCCCAGGTCCAGCGGCACGCCCGCCGCGTCGGCCCACTGCAGCGACTCGGCCGAGGAGCCGGGTCGCAGCACCGCCAGCAGGCCGCCGCCGCGCGCCAGGCCCAGCCAGCCGGGCGAGCCGCGGTGCAGGACCAGGCCCAGCGGCGGGTGGCGGCGCGCCCAGGCGGAGCGGTACGAGGCGAGCAGCGACTGCCAGCACTCGGGCAGCGAGGCCGAGGGCGTCCTGGGCAGGCAGGGAGGTATGAAAGGGTTGCGAGGTAGCGAGAGCAGTGACACGAGTTCCCAGGGAAGACAACAATCCCAGTCTCCAGGATGAAGGGGATAAGAGAGGCGGAGAGGACGAGTCGCAACAGCAGGGCCATGCGGCTGTTGTGAGGAGCGGTATGGTTTGTGCGAGGCCCCGCATGCAGCTGGCAGCACCACAGCGCACGGCTCTCAGCCCCTCCTGGCCCCTTACCGTCGCTGTATGGACATGACCGCGGCCTGCATCCAGCCGCGCAGCACGCCGTGCGGCGCCGCCTCCACGTCAGCCGACGCCAGCACCGCGCCGTGGTACGACAGCGCCTCACGCAGCGAGGACCTGGATGCAGCGGGCGCACGGGGCGGCAGGCCCACATCACGCACACGGCCGTCTCCTGAGCCTCAGGTGCCGCCGGCCGACCTCGTACAAGCCGGCTGGCCTTGCCGCCCGCTGCCCCGCTCCATCCGCTCGTATGCTCTACCGAGCCCCTCACCTGCAGGTCTGGCCGGGCACCAGCACCTGCTGGCACACCTGGCCCTCCGCGGTGAGCTCCCCGGGGAAGCGGCCCAGCAGCCATTCCCACAGCTCCTGCGGGCCGGGACGCGGGATACCAGCAGCACGCGTGTGTTCATAATAATCAACATGTACCCGTGTGTACGCACGCCCTACCGGACCTACGTATGCAGGGGTTCTGCACCCGGCGCAGGGCTGCAGCCGCTGCCCTGCCTGGCCCCCGGCCCCCGACGTCTCCCGCGATGCCATGCCTCGACGCTACCCTGTCGCCGTGCTGCCGTTCCCCCCTCTGCCCAGCCTCTGGCCCCGCACCTGGTCGACCTCGGCGCCGTTGCCCGCCGCCAGCCCGCCGCCGCCCTGGTGCTCGCCCGCCGCCTCCGCCATCACCGCGCTCGACACCACCGCGCCCCGGGTCCGGTCGTAGCCGAGCACCTGCGGAGACAAGCGCGGGGGCGACGTTGGACGTTGAATAACCGCACTGGGCAACCACTGCGGCCTGCGGCGCTCACAACCAAGCCTATCGGACACGAGCGCGCGCCTGCCCGGCCCATCTCCACACGCGCGCCCTTGTACGCGTCTCGGCCCGACGCGCCGCGCCCTTCCGCCGTTGCCCGGCCGCACCTTGGCCCTGCCCTGCGACTTGACGAGGAGCCACACCGTGTCCCCCGACACGCGCGCCTCGCACACCAGCCCGCCCTCCTCCACCGCCAGCGCCACCGGCGCCGACAGCGCAAGCCGCCCGCCGCCGCCGGCTGCGCCCAGCGTGTAGGCAAATGTGTGGCGCCGCAGCGTCTCGGGCGCCTCAAACTGGACCACCAGGGTGGCGGCGCTGTCGGCGGCGCCGCTGGACTCAGCGGCGACGTAGACCGGGACAAGGTGCCGGTGGCCGGCGGCCCCGCCGCCAGGCGCCGAGTGGCCGGCGCCGGGGGTTTCGAGCTCCAGCGTCGCCAGCTGCTGGCGGCGCGGCACGTTGAAGGCGCGAAGCTGGCAGTCGTCGTACGCGACGAGCAGGAGGGACTTGTTCGCCAGCGAGAGCGGCACGCACGCGACGGCGGCGGGCTGGCGCGGGCGGTATAGCACGCCGGGGATGAGCTTGGTGAGTGCCCAGCTGCTGTCCCGCAGCTCGTAGCAGCGGGCCGGGTTGGACTCGTCAAGCGCAGCCAGCGGGACGCATAGAACGGAGCCGTTGCTGCCGCCGATCAGCACGGCGTCTGGCGTCGCGGTGAGCGAGGTGGGCGTGCCCACCGGCGACAGCTGCGCGGTCAGGTCCAGTGGCCGCAGCGAGGCCGCAGACAGGCCGGATAGGACGGCAGCGTCCGGGTTGCTGGGCGGCCGGAGCTGCGCATAGAGCAGCGTGCCGTTGCTGAGCAGGGCAGCGAGCAGCAGCCGACCATCGGCCGTGCCGGCTGCGGCGAGCGCGGGGAACAGCTGGTATGTGACTTCCACCGTCGTGCGTGGACCGGCCGCGCCACCGTGGACCGTGAACTCGGTCAGGTGCAGCGACCCGGTCGCGCTGTTCTCGATTTGCCAGTGGATGCCGCGCTCAGGATGCGCGCCAGGCATGCAGTCTTGCAGGAAGGCCACCCCGCCCACGCTCTGCAGCGTGAAACTGTATAGGCTGCCCGAAGCAGCGACCGCGTGGCTTGCCCATGGTGGCGAGAGAGTCCGCTGCGGCTGGGACGCCTGCACGAACGGCGTCTCCTGCCGCAGCGCCGTGCCGAAGGTGCTCATTGCCCTTGCTTGCCTATTTTCATCCGCTAAACGGTGTTACTACAGTGGCATGGCAACTTGGCAGTGAAGCGCGCCAGTCGTCAAGTGGCGCGAGATCGCAAACTCGTGCCCGGAGCGTGTGCAGAACGTCACGCTCACGCGCTAAATAGGTAGAGTTTGATCTGCGTGTTGCTGAGCTGCAAACCTGGCATCCCCCTTTCCCGCCTGAAGGCGGTCGCATGCACAGCCCCTGCGAGCTCCGCAATATACTACCCACTGCGCACTGCTCCTGACGTTCTACCAGCACTTGCAAACACCCGCACGGTAGACGTATTGCTTCTTCCTTTCGACATCTTATTGCACGAGCGCTGCGAGGCGCCCTTTCACAAGCATCGCTGCCACCTAGCTTCAAAGCGGCACTCGGTATAAGCATTAAAAGGAAGGACGGCGAGGGAAGGGAGCCGAAGCCCGGACCACGGGAGCGAGGCGTTAGCGCTGCAGCGGCCCTGGCCTGGGCACGCTGAGCGATGAAGAAAGGGCCGGTGAGAGCTGGGAGTAGGCCCTGTCCTGTCAAGCGTGCCAATGCGCGTCTCAGGCCCTCGCCGGTGGTCTGCTGCGCTATTTCCGTCAGCGTCTCGACAGGATGGCTGGTTGTAGACTAACGCGCGAGGCCTGGCCCCCTGCAGATCAAAATCGAGCCCTTCAGGCATCCTATCACAGTCGACCCCCAGTATGCAGGTGCGCTCCCCAACCCCCCCAACCCCCTTTCCCTGTCGGTGGGGAACCGACCCCTTGGCACGGTCGCAACTAACGGGAGTATGGCTCGGTACCGGGCTCCGCGTGCCGACCCCAGACAAAACCTGGAAGGTGCTTGAGGATGCCATCCGGGAAATCCACAACCAGAACGCCAGCGGCCTGAGCTTCGAGGAATTGTACAGGTGCGGCACTGATCCGCCAAGTAGCGCGCTTTGCGTCCCCCACTTTCCACGCCTTTGGCGTTGGTCACGCCAACGGACCGAACCGTCCACGTTGCCAGACCGTTGCCATGGCACCCCGCCACCCGCCCCTCACACGCCCACGCCCCCGCGTGCGCACCCCTAGGAATGCCTACAACATGGTGCTCCACAAGTACGGCCCCCGGCTGTACGACGGGCTCATCCAGACGCTCACGAGGCACCTGCAGGACGTGGCGGGCAAGATTGAGGGCAAGGAGGGCGCGCCCTTCCTAAAGGAGCTGAAAAAGCGCTGGGACGAGCACAACAAGTCCACGCAAATGATCCGCGACATCCTCATGGTGAGAGGATCGAACCGCGACGTGGCCTCCAGCAGAGTGCCAGGGGTTCAGCAGCCAGCCGGCACGCGGCAAAGCGCTGCATGGCCCAGCTGGGCCCAGGGCCCCACCGCTGTGCCGCTGCTTGTCATGCGCCAACGCAGGCCACTGTGCGCTCCCCCCGCACCCCTTTCCCTGTGTCGCTGCCGTCCGACCCTCGCCCCCTGCCTCCCTGCCCCCCACCGCCACCACCCAACCCCACACCAGTACATGGACCGCACCTTTGTGGTGCAGCAGCAGAAGACGCCCGTGTTTGCGCTGGGGCTGGAGCTGTGGCGCGAGCACGTGGTGCGGCACCGCGCCATCCAGGAGCGGCTGCTGGCCATCCTGTCGGAGCTCATACAGAAGGAGCGGCAGGTGGGGCGCGTGAGGGTGCGGGGGCGGGGAGGGATACGGGAAGGGCGGGGGAGAGAAGGGAAAGGGCACGCTACGCTTGGCGCATGGGCACCCAAAGGCAGCGAGCATCGCGTTGGGAATGTGAACACGAGCTCGCAGCAGCGGCATTGGAGGCGGGAGGAAAGGGGAAGGACCGCACATCCGTGTGAGGACGCCGGCGTGTGCGCGGAGCAGAGCTCTGTGCTGGTCGGGGCTGCGTTCGTTGAGCGGTCCATGTCGCAAGCGACCAGGATGGGCGGTTGGTGGCGCCAGCGGCCAGTCACGACGCAGGCGCCGCGCCAAGGCAGCCGCGAGGCGGCGCGCTGTGCTGCGAGAGCTGGGCAGCGGCTCTGGACCCCGCACGGCTGGGCCGGCTCGAGCTGCCCTGCGTCCGCCGCATGCTCTGGCAACCCGCGATGCAGCCACGCCCTGGGGCCCTGGCCGGCGGCACATACGATTTGCCTTCCTCCCCTCCTCACTGCCGCCCAGGGCGAGATGATCGAGCGCGGCCTCATCAAGTCGGTGACGCAGATGCTGGTGGACCTGGGCCACACCGTGTACATGGAGGACTTTGAGAAGCCCTTCCTCGCGGCGGCAGCGGAGTTCTACAAGGCAAGCGGCGGGGAGGAGGTGCAGCAGGGCGGCAGGGGCACGGGCGGCTCGCACCTGGCGCCGGAGCCCACTGCTGTTCTGCCGCTGCCGTAACCGCGTGCCCTCGCACCACAAGCGCCCCTCCCTGCGCTGCGTAGCCCCTCGCCGAGCCGCGCTGCCCCTCCCCGAGCCGCTTCTCGTGTGATATTGTGCTTTACTCATGGTGCATACATGTCCTCTCCTCGTCCCGTAGAAGGAGGCGGCCGACTTCATCTCGTCCAGCGACTGCCCCGAGTACCTGCGCAAGGCGGAGCTGCGGCTGGGCGAGGAGCAGGAGCGGTGCGGGGCGTACCTGGACGGGAGCACGGAGCCCAAGATCACCAAGGTGGTGGAAACGGAGCTGCTCAAGAACCAGGTGCGGGAGAGGGTAGGGCAGCGGCAAGGCTTGGGTGAGGGGCTCAGGGTGCAGGGGCTGCGGGTAGGTGCAGGGGCTGCGGGTAGGCGGGGGCCGGGAAGGGAGGGAAGGGGAAACTGGTGGGCGGCGGACAAAGGGAGCCGCGCAAGGACCATGTAGGCCACGTAGGGCACGTAGGGAGAGGCTTGAAGGCCAGGGTTGACGTATGGGCAAGGAGACGGACAGGGAACTGCTGCACGCTCAGGCGGGGCAGGCGGCATAAACCCACGCCGGGCTCGGCCCTGCCCTTTTCGTCCTGCTCGCTGCGTAGCCTGCCCCGCCCACCGCACGTGCCTAATGCACGCACCTTCGCCCTCGCTCCCACCCGCCCGCCCCACGCAACCAGATGACTGCGCTGCTGGAGATGGAGAACAGCGGGCTGCTGGCGCTGCTGCGGGACGACAAGTACGACGACCTGGCCCGGCTGTACGGCCTCATGCGGAGGGTGGACAGCGGCCTGGCCACGGTGCGAGGCGGGGGGCAGGGGGAGCGTGGGGGGCGAGAGAGGCAGGCACATGGCAGGTGTTGCAGTAGAGGGCCCAGGGGCAAAGAGACTGCTCGCGGTTTTGGGGGTTCCCGAAGAGCCACGGACGGTGGGGGCGATGAGGCAGGGAGTACTCGCGCGTGTGGGGGCAGCTTGACTCGCAGGCGCACGCCCCCCTCACCGCCGCCCACCTGCACTTGGTGCACTCGTGCCGCCCCCTCACTCCCTTGCTCCCCCCTCGCCCCCAGGTGCGGCACATGCTGTGCGAGCACGTCAAGGAGGTCGGGCGCGCGCTGGTGAGCGACCCGGAGCGCACCAAGGACCCGGTGGAGTACGTGCAGGCGCTGCTGGACATGCGCGACAAGTACGAGCGCATCATCGTGCAGGTAGAGAGGGGAGGGCAGGGCCGGGAACGGAGGGGAGGGAGCGAAGAGGGATGGTGGGGGGGGGGTAAGGACCGTGTGGGAGGCACGCAAAGTGGGCGGTAGTGAAGGGGGGAGGCGGCGGAGGGGGAGGGAGAGGACGTGCGCAGGGCGAAGGGATGGGGGAGTGCTCAGCCCGGAGCAAGCCTGGAATGAGAGTCATGCCCTGACACCACAACGGAGAAGAGCACCGCGTTCCAGGAGGCGCAGGGGCCGGGCATTCAAGCAGCATGCGATGCTGGGTCCTGCTCTGCACTGCTTGAATGGGCCCCCGCCCCCGTACCACGCCGCACGCCCCAGGCCTTTGCGGACGACAAGACGTTCCGCAACGCCCTCAACCAGGTGCGGTCGGGAGGGGCCAGCCGGCGGGGGGGGGGGGGCAATGGGGG
>BDDC01001296.1:6855-22268 GCA_001662425.1 Chlamydomonas sphaeroides
TGGTCCCGCCGCACCAGTGCCACGCAGGGCAGGCGTCTCACACCAGGCCTGGAGGCGCATCTCGAGTGGGCGCAGCCAGTCCCGGTGCTGCACCAGCAGCACGCACCACTGCTTGTCCGAGCAGCTCGCTAGGCTCCACCGCACAGTGTCGAAAAGCCAGTCATCCCCATACTCCTCCGTTGCAGCACCTTCGAAAGGTTGCTGCTCCTGCCGCTGCCTGGCCGCCAACCAGTGCGCGTGGAGGATGTAGGCCAGCTCGTCGCCTGGGTGCAGCTTGGGAGGGTGTGGCTCATCCACGTCCATCTCCTGGCGGCACGGCAGCCGAGTGACGGGGTCGCACACCCAGGTCAGGGCCGGCAGGTTGACCCTCTCGGTCACAATGTCAATCACCAACGGGGGCCCCTCAGGGCCTGGCGCTTCAGCTGGTGCCACCGTGTCAGCGATGGTGTCGTCACCATAATCGGAGGAATCATCCAATGGCGTCTCCTGGTGCTCATCATCCTCCTTGGCCCAGGCTCCGTCCTCCTCGTCTTCACCATCATGGGCGGCATCGTCCCCTCCATCTGGGTCATCATCGCCGCCGCCTGAGCTGTTGCTGCCAGCCTTGGAGCCTCCATCGCTGTTGGAGTCGTCAGAGCTGTTGCCCGGCTCGCCTCCGTGCCCTCTGCTGGGTGGCAATCGCTGGGGTGGCGCCCGGGACGCGTTGCTGGAGTCAGCACCGTCGGCGCACGTGCGTTGAGGCGGTGGCATGGGCTTGCCGTTGGCGTCCTGCTGCTCGGCGGGCCCCTCCTCGGGCTCTCCGCCTTCCTCGTCCGACCACACGTCGGACGTGCAGGACGCAAACTTGGCCTCATCATCGCTTGACAGGGCCTTGTAGACTCGCAGGTCGAGATCCATGCTCATGTCGGACACCGTGTCGGGCTCTGGGATGGTGAGGTGCACGACGCAGGTGAAGCGCTGCCAGCCGCCTGCCATCTCCTTCTCGGCCTCGGTGATGGGAGGCGGCAGCACGGCCACGTTGTCTTGGGGCGTTGATGGCGGCAGATCCGGCGCTGGACGGTACACGCCCAGGGGCTGCCCGTCATCTGGCTTGATGCCAAAGCGGTCTCCCCAGGGGCTGGTGTCGCCGGGGCTGGTGTTGCAGGGCGGCCGCCGGTTGCATTCCCCCCCCAGCTTCTGCACCGAGGTGTAGGAGGTGAAGCAGCTGACAACCACCTGGACGTGACGCCCGACGCAATGCAGCCAGCCCTGCCTTGTCGCTGGTGTTGATCAGCACGGGCGTCAGGGGGATGGAGGCAAGGCAGCGCAGGTGAGCGAGGATGTTGGGGAAGTAGTGAAACTGAGTGATGGGCCACCGGGTGAGGAAGTCCATCAACATCAGCGTCTGCTCGTTGCCCAACACGAACTAGAAGACTAGAAGAGTTGGGCGCCACGATGAGTGTCTTCATGAGCACAAAGCTGGTGCTGTGGGGTGTGCCAAACAGCATGGCGACCCTGATGTCGGTCGGATCCAGCTTGTACAGGGGCTCATCGTTGCCCTCCAGCACCATCGTCAGCTTGATGTCGGTGCGGCAATACTTGAGGCCCAGCGTGTTGACCACGTCCCAAGTGATCAGGTTGACGTTGGCGCTGTTGTCACGCAGCGTGCGGACGTAGTGACGCTTTTTGCCCAGCGTCAGCAGCGCCATGGTGTAGAGCAGCAGGTGGAACATGTTCACACGTGCCAGCACGTAGGCGTGCAGCAAGGGGTTGTTGCAAATGAGGCGGTTGCGCAGGTGAGCGTCCATCTCCGCATAGTCCTGCACCTGCACCCGTGTGCAGGCGACCACGTATTGCAAGCCGTTCTTGCTGCAGAACACCTCGATCGGGTCGTCCGTGCTGGGCCGCCGTTGTGCTGCCTGTCGTCGGTGTCGCCGCCCAGATCCGGTGGCAGCGGGCAGCCATGCAGCGCAGCCGCCAGGCCGATGAGTTGCCGCTGGACGTCGTGCCGCATGCGTGCCTGCTCTTGCAGCACCACTTGCAGGTGCAGCTCGTCGCACTGTGATAGTGTTGGCTGGCTGCCTTCAGTGTTGGGGGCGTCATAGACGCATTCTGCGCACTGCGCGTCCGTTGGCCAGCCGTCCGAGCAGGCTGACTGGTCTTCCATGGCCGCCAACACGCGGAGCTCCTCCGCCGTGTCAACCGGTGCACTAGGGCCGGGCTGCTCCTCCACAGCTGGCCAGTGCATCATGTGCAATGCTCAGTGCTTGCAGCGTGTTGGCGCCGGACATAGTGACGGTGATGGCAACGTCGACGGCAGCCGGGCACTGGGGCTGCAGTGCTCGCCGCCCGACGTACTTGCTCGACGCCCCGAGGTCCGTCGGCGCGGGCGTCGGCTCGAAGCCTACGGGCGCAGGTTGCCCCCCAGCGTGGTGAACACCGCCGGGTTGTCCTGGGCATCGGCTGGCTCCGTCAGTATCGGGAAGAACCCGGGCAGTGGCGGCAGCATGACGTCGTCCGCCGGCGCCCGCTGCTTAAGGGCACGCATCCGGCCCAGCAGCCAAAGGAACGGCTCATCACCTGTGGCATGTGGTGTAGTGCCCTCAGCGGCCGCCACCTCGGCGGGCGGCGGGCAGCACTGCCGTGACGCACGCGGGGAAGGTGCGGGTGCCTGCCGAGGCTGGCGGCTCGACGGCCGGCAGTGCGGCACCACGCCACGCTGCTGCTGGTGTTGACAGCTCCTGCCCCTCTGCGAGCGCATCAGCGGCGGCAGCGCGGGCTCGCTGCTCCGTCAGCGTGAACAGCTCCCTGCCCCGCCGTGCCTGGTTGGTGAGCACCACACGGCAGTCGACGTGCGGCCTCTCCAGCAGCATCACCGAAACGGGGGCAGCATCTGCCCTAGCGGCCTCAATGATGCCGGCCTGCGCCTCCTCACGCGCATGCTGGGTGTCGATGTCGACGAGCCCGGTCGTCCAGAGCCAGCGTCGGGACTCCGTGCTGTTCCCCGAGGTCGGCCCGCCCGTTGTTGGCTCGGCAAGGTGTGCGTCGGCCTGGGCCGGCTGCACAGGCAGCTTGCCAAGGTCCAGCACGGCCAGGTAGGGTCCCATGCGCTTCTCGACCGAGTGCCACAACTCCTCGCGGCGCTGCCGCTGGCGCTGCTCCGCCTCCAACTGGGTGGCGGCAAATTGTCGCCCAATCCGTGCAGGGCTCAGCCGCAGCGGACACCAGTCCGTGCCGCGCCAGTGTAGCGTGGATGGCTCGCGTGACCATGGCGTGGCGGCTCTCCAGGCCGCCGGCCGGCAAGGCGGCCGCCGCTGTGGCGGCGCCGTGCGGGAAGGTCGTCTCATGCTCTCCCTCGTCGTCTGACGTAATGACCTGCCATGCTCCCCCGCCCCCAGCAGCGTTCGTGTAGCTGCTGTAGGTGTCGTAGTTGTCATCTTCCAGCGAGCAGTCATCCTCGTGGAAGTTGCCACTGCCTTACACCACCGCCGCGGTGGAGCGCCGCAGTGGGGGTAGGCTGCCCTGGCTGTTGCCGATGTAGTGGCCCTGCTGTGGTGGCGGCTTGCGTCCCGGTGTGGGCTCACGCGGCGGCCGCGAGCTGGCTCGCAGTTCCCTCAGCTCCTCCTGCATCCTCCGGTAGCTGGGGCACTCGCCTGGCGGGTGACGGTGGCCTCAGGTGGAGCAGTCGGGGCCCCAGTCATTGCGGTAGCGCCCATCTCCACGGCCGCCGCCACGGCCATCACCGTGGCCATCATTGCGGCCGTCGTGACAGCTGTCCCCACGGCCGTCACCGCAGCGGTCATCACCGTGTTGGTCGTAGCTGCGCTCACCTCGGCAGTCGTCACCGCGCTCACCATGGTGGTCGTCGCCGCCTGTCCAAGGGCCCTGGTCGCGGCGCGGGTTGCTCTGGCCGCCCCCACCGTTGCCGCTGGCGCCACTGCCACGGTGGCTGCCTCCGCCACCACCACCATAGCTGCGGCCCACGGACGGCTGGCGGCTGTCCTGTGTGGCGCACCGGTTGGCGCCTGGCGGGCCGAGCTGCCAGCGCTGGGTGGCCGCCGGTGGCGGCGGCGCCGCTGCAGGAGGGGCATGGTCATCGACCGTGGCAAAAGCTAACCAGGGGTCGTAACCGTCGTTGCACCCGTTGCGGTCCCTGCCACCTGGAGCGTGGCCGCGCCTCCCGGGGCTCCTGGTCGCTGAACATCATGCGGGCGGTTGACAGGCCCGGCGGCTGCAGGTGGGGTGACCGATAGCGCAGCGGCTCAGGCGTGACTGCACGTGGTGGTGGCTGCTGCTTCTTGGGGTTGGGCGGCACCCAGCAGGCATCGGCCAGCTCCCAGAAGTTGAAGTTGCTGAAGTGGGTGTAGTAGTCAGCCGGCTTCACGCCGCACAGCAAGGCAGGGTCGTTCTGCAGCAGCTGCATGACGCCCGGTGGCAGGTGATCAAAGAAGTGCTGCGCAAAGTGCGCCCGCTCACCCTCCGGCATCACGGCCAGCAAGGTCTCGAACTGGCCCCACAGCATGCCAGGGGCGTCCATAGCCCCGGGCAGTGTTGGCAGGTCATCGTACACCTTGCGACGAATCTCACGCGCAAACTTGAGGTCCAGCTCGGCCACCCAGCACGCCAGCACCAGGTCGCTGAAGAACTAGTTCATGGGGACGCCCACAGCGGCGGTGCGGGCTTGGTGATGTCGGTGCACCTCCTCCATGATACGCTTGTGCTGTCCTTGAGCCCATCGGCCATACGCGCAGCCTGCGTTGGGCAGCTGCTGCAGCGCCGCAATGGCCAGGCTGGCGTCGCCGCACCCTTGTAGGTCCGAGCGCGCCTGCACTCGCAGCAGCCGGTCATGTGCGCCTTCCAGTGCCGATCACGACTGCGTGTATGCCTCCGCGTTGATCTTGCTGAGGTGCAGCGGTGCTGTTGACAACTCGCCCTCCCAGACCTCCTTGCCATGCACGACGGGCAGGGTGCTGGAGGTCAGGGCCACCGCCATTTGTGCGTTGGGCGGCGGCTCTGGGGGTGCTGGCGGCGGCGGCGCGGCCGGAGGCGCAGCGGGTGGCGCACCCAGCGGTGCCGGCTGCACAGCGGCAGGATGGGCAACGGTGACGGGCGGCTGCTGCACCGCAATCAGGGGCACCTGGGCCAGCAGCGGCGCAGCCGGCGGCGCAACGGGCGGCGCACCCAGCGGTGCCTGCTGCATGCCGGTGGGCTGGGCCAGCACGGCCGCAACGGGCGGCGGCGGCGCTGGCAGCGGTGGGGGCTGCTGGGCCGGATCAGGCAGAGGCAGAGGTGGCGGCAGGGGAGCTGCCGCTGCTAGGTGCGGTACTATCGGTGGCACTGCTTCGGTGGGCACCGCCAACGGGTTGGCGGTGGCGGCCATTGCCTGGGCCGCCGCTTGCTGCTGCACGGCTGCTTGCTGCTGTGTGGCCGCGGCTGCTAACGCCTGCAGCTGTTGATTAAGGTCCATCACGGCTCCGGCTGCTTGGGCTTGGAGCGCTATGAGCGCCGCAGATGCTAGGCCGAGTGCACACGCGGGCTGTGGCCTTACTTGTTCTGGACCGTTGACCTCGTCTCTGGCTTCCTGTTGCCGATTGCAAGGCAGGCTGTTCACACTGCCGGCCGCAGACACCGACGGGCTGTGGAACACGTCGGGGTCCTCCGAACTACTGGATGAAGCGACCGTCGGCATGCGGCATGGCGGGCCGAGGGGTCGGCTGGCGGCCGGGCACGGAAGCAGCAGGGGCTGGAGGCTGGGCGAGCACCTGACCAACGAAAGCTGCAGCACCGCTGGCGGACAACGGGCGGGGCGCCCTACGCTCTGGGTCTGACGGACTGGCCTCCGATGCATGGCGCCCACGGGCAGGAGACGCACACGGGGCGCTGACGGCACGCAGCTGCAACGGTGCGGGTGCTGCTCCAGTGAGGCTGCACGTGCGAGTCGAGACCCCTCCCTCGGGCTGCGCGGCAGGCGGCAGTGGCACGAAAACAGGTGGGGGAAGCGCTGCTGTGTCAGCCTCGAACGTGGGGTTCAGGTACTGGCTAGCGGCCAGCTTGCCGGATGGAGGTGGAGGAGAACTGAGAAAGAGAGAGAAGGAAGCAACAAAGCAAAGCCGGTTGTTAAAAGGTAGGCCAGCACCCGACGGGGCGGCTCCTTTGATTGGTGCACAGCAGTGACCAGTCTGGCTTGCCAGCAACGAGCAGAGAGCAGCGACAGGTCCTGACGGCCCCAACAGCACAGCACCACAGAGATTCGGGCGCCGGCATGAATGCTCAACCTCCCCAGGCAACGACCAGTCTGGGTCGCCGGGTACTGTTTTCCAACCGTTTGCAAACAACCACACAGCAGTGACCAGACTGGTTTGCCGGGCAACCCTGGACAGGGCCACGCAGCCGCATGCGGTGACAAGACTCGCACACCCAAACGCAGGAACCGCAGGCACACCTGCCGTAGCACGCCAAATGAGGCCATGTCAATAGGCTGAACGCTGGCGCCGATAGATGTGCAATAGGGCCATCAGGCCACCCTGGTAGGGTGAAGGAGGAAACGAAGTGAACCAAAACACGTGAATCAAACCGAAACGAAAACCGCCTGACCCCGGGGTCAGTCGGCCGAGAGCTCAGAGGGCCCTCTACTGGCTGCCAGCCCCGGTAACGCCGGGCCGGTTCTGGAAGGTGGCCTTGACAGCCTCTGTCATCTGCTCTGCCGACGGCAGCCACGCGCCGCCAATCTTCTCACTGTCCGTGTAGGGGCGAGCCACCTGGTAGACGCAGAGCATGCCCTCGAGAGGCAGGCGGCTCAGCATCAGCACTATCAGTGACTGCAGGTAAGAGCATGAGAGCTCCATTCGTGCCTCGCCGCCCTTGCATGCCTGGTGCGCGTGTCCAACGAGGAAGCTCGCCACCTGGGCACCGCCGGCTCCTGGCTGACTGCCTCCTCACTGAGCGGGTTGCTCCTGAGCACGCGCTCCACACAGCACTGCACGGACGCCTCCAGGTTGGGTGCGTGGCGGGCCTCCACGCAGAAGCTGGAGAAGGGGTACGAGCCGGACAGCTCGCACACGAGGGCCCACGTCGCCGAGCACATCTTTAGCATGGGCTCCTCCTGCTCCGCCTCCTCGTCTGAGTATGGTTGCGCATCCAGGCCCGTGAGGAAGCACAGGCCACGGATAATCTCAGTCCGGGTGAAGCCGCCAACCAGGGTGCCGTTCTTGGCCGCCACGAGCTTCAGCAGGAAGCGGATCAGCGGGCACGTTGGCAGGTTATGCGCACTGCTGAAGTCACACAGGCAGCCGAGGCACTGACGGCTGCCCTTGGGGCCGTGTGTCACCACCATGCACACTTGGCCGGCCGTCGTTGAGCCGACCAAACGCATGTTGGTTGGGTGCCGCATTGTCTTGCCGCTGCAGCTGAGCAAGCGCTGTCCGAGGCGCAGTTCTGGGGTCTCCATGGGCTCCGACGCCGTGGCGCCAGCGAGCGCACCGCCGGCGCTCGAGCTGGCGGGCTGCGGCAACAACAGTCCATCTGCCAGCTGCTGCACGCTGCACTGGAGGTACTCCGTGTACTCCTCAGCGTCATACTTATTCTCAGTGCTGCCGTCATAATCGGTGGCGTCGACGCCTGCTGCGCCGTAGGAGGCACCTGGATCTCCGGGGTCGCCTGGGTCAACGTGGCCGGCTGAGCCGGCCGGCGCGTGGGCATGGCGCGATGCTGCCTGGGCCCACTCCAGCTCGTCACTGTAGTCCTGCAGTGAGTTGAGGTAGGTGGCTGACATGCAGCCAAGGTCGACCCGCGGTCGAAGGTCACAGCCGTACTCGCGGGCCACGTCGTGGAAGCACTCACAGGAGTGGAAGTCGTGCGAGTTGCTGGAGCACCAGGGGCACCACCAGCGCATCTTGCTGTCATCACGGTGAGAGTGCTTGCTCTGGCTGGCGGTGGAGGTGCCGCTGCTGTGCGAAGGGGAAGCACGTCCCAACACAAAATACGGCCCACCGCTGGCGCCGGCTCCACCACCAGGCGTGTACTGGTTGGGCCCGAAGTGGCCAGAGCGGCTGGGCGCATATGGTGAGGTGGCGCCATTCCTGATGAGGAGGTGTGAGCAGGGACGCGAATAGGGAGAGCGAATCTGCCTGCATAGATACTTGCTGCAGGTGTGCTGCTAGCGACCTCCTGCTGTGTTTGGGTCAGAGCCAGAGTAGCCTGAGCCCTAGGTTTGGAGCGCGCAGCAGCGCAACACGTGCGACATGCCAGGCTACGAGAGCCCGCCTCTGTCAACGTATTCTGAGGACTTCACGTTCCACCTTCTGTGCCCTTCTATGCACCCGAGTATGGCTCTGCGGTGCTGAGCTGTTGGGGCAGTCAGGTCCTGTCGCTGCTCTCTGCTCGTTGCAGGCAAGCCAGACTGGTCACTGCTGTGCGCCAATCAAAGGAGCCGCCCCGTCGGGTGCTGGCCTACCTTTAAGCAACCGGCTTCGCTTTGCTGCTTCCTTCTCTCTCTTCCTCAGTTCTCCTCCATCTCCGTCCGGCAAGCTGGCTGCTAGCCAGTACCTGAACCCCACGTTCGAGGCCGATGCAGCAGCAGGGAGGGGTCTCAACTCGCACGCGCAGCCGCACTGGAGCAGCGCCCGCGCCGTCACAGCTGCGTGCCGTCAGCGCCCCGTGTGCGTCTCCTGCCCGTGGGCACCGTGCATCGGACCCTCAGCGCCCCGTGTGGGTCTCCTGCCCGTGGCCGGTCCGTCAGACCAGGAGCATAGGGCGCCCCGCCCGTTGTCCGCCAGCGGCGCCGCAGCTTTTGTTGGTCAGGCGCCCGCCCAGCACCTCCAGCCCCTGCTGCTTCCGCGCCCGGCCGCCGGCTGACCCCTCGGCCCGCCGTGCCAGGTGCCGACAATCGCTTCATCCAGTAGTTCGGAGGACCCCGACGCGTTCCACGGCCCATCGGCCACAGCCCGCACGTGCACTCGGCCTAGCACCTGCGGCGCTCGTAGCGCTCCAAGCCCAAGCAGCAGGAGTCGCGATGGACCTTAATCAACAGCTGCAGGTGATAGCAGCCACGGCCGCACAGCAGCAAGCGGCCGTGCAGCAGCAAGCAGCGGCCCAGGCAATGGCCGCCGCCACCAACCCGCTGGCAGTGCCCGCCGAAGCACCGCCGCCGATAGTACTGCACCTAGCAGTGGCAGCTCCCCTGCCGCTGCCTCCGCCTCTGCCTGATCCGGCCCAGCAGCCCCCGCCGCCGCCAGCGCCACCGCCGCCCGTTGCGGCCGCGCTGGCCCAGCCCGCCGGCATGCAGCAGGTGCCGCTGGGCACGCCGCCCGTTGCACCACCGGCTGCGCCGCCGCAGCCATTGGCACCACTGCTGGCGCCGCTGCTGGCCCAGATGCCCCTGATTGCGGTGCTGCAGCCGCCCATTGACGTCTCCCAGCCTGCCGCTGTGCAGCTAGCACTGCTGGGTGCGCCGCCCGCTGCGCCACCGGCCGTGCCGCTGCCACCAGCAACCCCGGAGCCGCCGCCCAACGCGCAAGTGGCGGTGGCCCTGACCGCCAGCATCCTGCCCGTCATGCATGGCAAGGGGGTCTGGGAGGGCGAGTCGTCAACAGCACCGCTGCACCTCAGCAAGTTCAACGCGGAGGTGTACGAGCAGTCGCGATTGGCGCTGGAAGGCGCGCATGAACGGCTGCTGCGAGTGCAGGCCTACAAGGACCTACAAGGGCGTGGTGACGCCAGCCTGGCCATGGCAGTGCTGCAGCGGCTGCCCAACACAGGCAGCATGTATGGCCGATGGGCTCAAGGACGGTGCGAGCGTATCATGGAGGAGGTGCACCGACGTCACCAAGCCCGCACCACCCCCGTGGGCGTCCCCATGAACGAGTTCTTCAGCGACCTGGTGCTGGCGTGCTGGGTGGCCAAGCTGGACCTCAGATTCGCTCGTGAGATTCATTGCGTGCAACGACCTGCCAAGACTGCCCGGGGCTATGGACGCCCCTGGCGTGCTGTGGGGCCAGTTCAAGACCTTGCTGGTGGTAATGCCGGAGGGTGAGCGGGCGCACTTCGTGCAGCACTTCTTTGATCACCTGCCACCAGGTGTCATGCAGCTGCTGCAGAACGACCCTGCCTTGCTGTGCGGCGTGAAGCCGGCTGACTACTACACCCACTTCAGCAACTTTGACTTCTGGGAGCTGGCCGATGCCTGCTGGGTGCCGCCCAACCCCAAGAAGCAGCAGCCGCCGCCACGTGCAGTCATGCCTGAGCCGCAGCGCTACCGGTCACCCCACCTGCGGCCGCCGGGCCTGTCAACCGCCCGCATTATGTTCAGCGACCAGGAGCCCCGGGAGGCGCGGCCATGCTCCTTCAGCGCACGCCGAGGTGGCAGGGACCACAACGGGTGCAACGACGGCTACGACCCCCGGTTTGCTTTTGCCATGGTCGATGACCACGCCCCTCCTGCGGCGGCGCCGCCGCCGCCGGCGGCCACCCAGAGCTGGCAGCTCAGCCCGCCAGGCGCCAACCGGCGCACCACACAGGACAGCTGCCAGCCGTCCGAGGGCCGCAGCTACGGTGGCGGTGGCGGAGGCAGCCACCGCGGCAGTGGCGCCAGCGGCAACGGTGGGCGTGGCCAGAGCAACCCGCGCCGCGACCAGGCCCTCGGACCGGCGGCGACGACCACTGCAGTGAGCGCGGTGATGACCAACACGCTGATGACCGCCGCGGTGACGGCCGTGGGGACGGCCATCACGATGGCCGCAACGACGGCCGCGGTGATGGCTGCGGTGGCGGCCGTGGAGGCGGGCGCTACCGTGACGACTGGGGCCCCAACTGCTCCACCTGCGGCCGCCGTCACCCACCAGGTGAGTGCCCCAGCTACCGGAGGATGCAGGAGGATGCAGGAGGCCGAGCAGCTCTGGGACGCGGACATCAACGACCCAGTGGCTGACGACACCTCGTTGGTGCTTTGAGTGTACAACCCGCACAACACACCTACCAAGTGGGCGGCGGCCACTGCGCACTATGAGGTGGCGGCGTGTGGCATGACCGCCATGCTGCCCATGCCGCTGTCATACCTTAAGCTGTTCCTGGTGACGGCCGTGGCCGGACACCTTACGGCACGTGCGCAAGGCGGCAACACCACTAGCCGCCTCTGCTACACGCAGCAACACGTTGTGTGGCACCTCACACACATGGGCATCCCCGTCATGTACATCAACTGCTTCAACCCCGACTCCCCCACGGTGATGCTGCTCTGGTGCATGGAGTTCCTGGCCGACGATGCGGGCGGCAACACCCGTGGCATCCCAGCACCGCCGGGCTTTGAGGGCGCACCACAGTACCAAGACGACCAGAACCTTGCCATTGGCTTCAGCATCTGCCAGCTCAAGGTGTGGAGCAAGGCCATACCCTTCACCCTCAGTCAGGCGGACTGCCTATGCTGCAAGACGGAGTCAGTGGAGTCAGAGCCAGCTTCACCCACATCCGACGGCCGTTCCCGAAGCTGGGGGGGATGCAACCCCTGACACCTCCCCCGTGCATGTAGCCAGGCGCCTCAGCTTCAGCGGTGCAGCCGACGAGCCGACCACTCCTGACGGCATGATGGCACTGGCCCCCGGCGGCCGCACACCCGCTGAGCCCGGGCCGCCGGAAGATGACGACGCGGCGCCACTGCCGCTAGTAACGGATGATGGGTACGAGGACTGGTGTACGTACAAGCAACTAGCAGGACGGAGCGCCGCCCTGCCGCCAAGCAGTGGCAGCATGGCGGCGGCGCTGACCACAAGCACCGAGCTCATGCCGCTGCCGAGCGGCACAAGTGAATCAGCCAGCGAGGACGACGGCGCTCAGGATCAGGAGGATACATTGCTGCCGGACTCGGACTCGTGCACCGGGTCGCTAGACGGCCCCGGCGATACCGACAGCGACGATGAGGGACCACCGCACGCACCCGATGGAGCCCTTGCAAGGCGCCGCCGTCCGCAGCGGCACCGCCAGCGCGGAGAACGGCACGCCCGTTGGCGGCCAGCCATCAGGAACGATGGCAGGCACGCCAGTTGGAGCAGCAAGTATGGAGCCGGCACCACCAGCCCACGTACCGCTGTTCAGCCTGAAGTGGTGCAGCTCCCTCCGTGAGCTAAGTGGGGAGGGCCCCAGCCGGGGGGCTGGGGGCGGGGACCCGGGCAGGCCAGCTTTGCCCACACCTAGCCCAGGGCCTGTGTGGCCTAGTGCCGCCCCTGACCCCGGGGTTGCTGTGTTCAGCCCCAGCCATGGGACCGACGGCCTGGAGGCTGGGGGCGCACAAGCATGCGATCAGTGTGCCCCCTCTGAGCCACTAGCACCAGCTGCTTGGTCGGTCTTCCCACGCGAGGGCCCGGGGCATTCCCTGCTCGCGGGCAGCATGGAGCAGGGGTCCCGCCACGAGGCGGGCCCCGCTCCCGCTGGGCCAGATGACGGTGCCCCCTTCTTTCTCCCCCCAAGCCAGGGCCTCTGGTGTTACGGCACCTGAGATGCCGGGTGGCTGGGCAGCGGCAAGGCAGCTGAGCCCGCCGCCGGCGTGCGGCACGATGCCGCCCCTGCGTCGCCCGGACCGGCCAGCCTCGTGCTGTCGCCACCTGCGCCGGAGCCCCACTCTGTCACATCCGAGCCACCCAGCCGCGTCGCAGTGGGCAGGGCACCGGATCCCGATACTCCAGGGCCACCCAGCCACGCCGCGGTGGGCAGGGCTTTGGATCCCGAGGTGCCTGAGCCACCCAGCCGCGCCGTGGTGGGCAGGGCTTCGGACCCCAACATGTCTGAGCCACCCAACCGCGTCGTGGTGGGCAGGGCTTTGGACCAAGGCACAGAGCCACCCAGCCGCGCCGTGGTGGGCAGGGCCCCGGATGCCTTCAGTTTCCAGCCACCCAGCCGCGTTGCTGTGGGCAGGGCTCTCCGCACCACCACCATGAGCCCCGGCGGTGAGGCCGCCGGTGAGGCCTCCACCCACTTCGTGTCGTGCGGCCCCTGCACCAGCCAGCACACCACAGATGGCGCCACGGATAGCTCGCTGTACTCCGCGCTTCCCGAGCCCCAGGCGCCATCGCCGCGCAGCGGGCGTGGGTCGGCGGCGCCGCGGGCCCGGCGTGGCCTCGGCATGGTGGGCACAGCCGGCCCATCGTCCGCCGCCACTGGCGCATGCTGCACCTATTGCGGTGGTGGCAGCCACACGCTGGAGGACTGCTGGCTGCACAACGTCATGCTACACCCCAGCACGTGGGTGCCGGCCAAGCCTGCCAAGGCCGTGGCCCTGGTGGAGCAACTCCTACGGTGCGCGTGCGACGAGGAGACCACCGTCATGACGCTGATCCCTTCCGACGAGCTACAGGAGCTGAGGCGTGATGGACGTGTACGCCCCCGTCAAGGCCACCACTGTTGGTGCCTCAGCCACGGAATCTGGCCGGACCTGGGTGCCACAGCCACGCCGGACAAGCAGTGCCTGCACCGCGCCTATTGCGTCATTGTGTTCGGCCGGCGCAACCCGCGCGGCCAGGACGACGTGCCATGCCCGCCTCAACCACGGGAGGTGCGGGCCTGGTACACTGCCGACTACCCCGACCACGTCTACAAGCTGCATGCGCCAGCACCCTTTGGTGGAGGCGAGCAGCACGGCCGGTCCACGTGCTGGCTGTCACCCGACCCCCGGCACCGGACACCATCGCTGCTGCAGGCGGCGTCGCCGCCCAACATGCGCTCCCGCATGGCACCACCAGTCCGGCACACCCGTGACCCGATCGTGAGCTCAACACCGCCCAGCGCCACAGCCAATGCAGTGGACATGAGTGTCAAGGGCTGGATCGTTGGTCACATCAGCATCGCGGTCAGCCGCCTGGCTCGCAAGGCCGACACCTTCAGCCATTGCATGGACCCGCGCACGGAATGGGCTACCGAGCTGCCGGTCGAGGCCGGTGGCACACCTGCTTCCTCCGCCCACCAGCCCAGCTGGCGCCGCCTGAGCGTGCAATGCCCCACCTGGCGCGGCCTTGCAGTGCTGGGCGTGGCGCTCATGCTGCTTGTGGGCCTCACCGCCGGTGTGGGCGCTATGCAAGCCGGACTGCTGGGCCAGGAGGGTGTGCTCGTGACAGCACCAGCGGGCTGCTCGTGCAGAGCAAGCCGCACACCGCTGTGCTGCCCTCACCCTGCCTAGCGTGGGAGCCCAACGATGGCAGGCACGCCAACCGACCGCCTGGGCCGCCCCCTGGTGCGGCCCATGCCTTCACCGCCTTCGACACCTTCACCTTTGACGGCAAGATGGCCGCCACCGCACACGAGCGGTACAGCAAGGACGCTGAGGGCAGCTGGATTTGGGGCAACACTCCTGTCATGATGCCGTACATGCCTCAGCTCCAGGCGGAGGTGAGGGCCCGCCACTCGGCCGCCTTCACCTACTCGATGAACGAGCTGCCCGGCTATCACGGCGCGATGGGCCCCTATCGCATCGAGCTCGACACCAACCGTCCTGTGGTCCAGCTGCCACGGCGCTACAGCCCCCGCAAGCACGAGATCATAAAGGAGAAGATGCAGGAGCTGATCGATGCCGGCCTGGCCTTTGAGTACCTCCGGCCCACCGTCTGCACCGTCAACCCCGTCATCGCCGCCAAGAAGGACCCAGACACCGGCACCTGGACGGCTGCTCGGATGGTGCAAGATTATTGTTTGGTGAACCAGGTGCTGCGCTCCGACAAGTACGGCCTGCACCGCCCTGAGGAGCTGTGGCAGCGCGTGGGCAAGGCGGTGGTGTTCAGCAAGCTGGACGCCCGCCAGGGCTTCCTCCAGATCCCCATCCACCCGGACGATCAAGCCAAGACGTGCTACTGGGTGGGCAACAAGCTGGTCACCTACTCCCGGACCTCATATGGTTTGGTTGACGGCCCCATCGTTCTTCCAGAGCGCGTGTGGGGCTCGATAAGTGCGCCGTGGCGTTCATAGACGACATCCTGATCTGGTTGGAGTCACCCAAGCAGCACGTGGCGGACGTGGCAGCCGTGATGGACTGCCTGCACTCCTGCGGCCTGCATGCTCATCCTGACAAGTCCATCTTCGGTGCCAACGTGATCGAGTATCTGGGGCACAACCTGTCGCCAGCCGGCATCAGCCCGCACGACACCAAGATTGCTGCCATCCTGGCCCTGGCACCGCCCAAGAACATCACGGAGCTGCGGCAGCAGCTGGGCTTTGTCAACTACTACCGTTGCTACACCCCCAACCTCAGCCTCCTCCTCAAGCCACTGATGTCGCTGCTGAAGAAGGGCGCCGCCTGGACGTGGGGCGCGGCGCAGCAGGCAGCGCACGACGGCATGAAGGTGCTGTTCACCAAGGAGGGCTTGCTGCTGCGCCGCATTGACTACTCCCGGTAGCTGATCCTGCACACCGATTTCTCCAACCAGGGGATAGGTGCCGTGCTGGGCCAGGTCGACCCGGTC
>BDDC01001297.1:11398-29151 GCA_001662425.1 Chlamydomonas sphaeroides
AGGAGGCGGCCGCAGCAGCAGCGGAGGCCGGCGGTGGAGATGTCGCCCTCGTCGCGGCCCGCGCTGCGGCCCGCCGCGGCCACGGCGTCACCATCGCCACGCCCCCGCTGCACCAGCTCACAGTCAACTACCGGACCCACCAGGGGGTGCTGGACGTGGCTGCGCTGGTGGTGTCGGCGCTGCACCGCTACTGGCCGGGGCAGCTGGACGCGCTGGCCCGCGAGCGCGCGCTCTTCCCCGGCCCTCCGCCGCTGCTGCTGGGCGGCATCAGCAGCGACGACCTGGCCATCCTGCTCAGCGGCTCCGACCAGGCGGGCAGCAGCGTGGAGTTCGGGGCGCACCAGGTCCGGGGCAGAGGCGGGGGCGGGGAAAGGGGCCGGGAAAAGGGTCGGTAGGGAGGTTCCCGGGCATGCGAGGGCCTCGACAGAGCGCTAGGTCTCCGTCCTGCGGCCGCCAGCCTCGCGCCGCCCTCACAGCCCCACCTCCATTGCCCCACCCTCAATGCCCTGCTGCCCGCCGCGCGCCAGGTCATCCTGGTCCGCTCGCTGGCGTGTGTGGACTCGCTGCCTGCCGACATCCGCGACAGCAACGCCATCATCATGACGGTGCCGCAGGCCAAGGGACTGGAGTTCGACGACGTGAGGCGGGGATTGAGGGCTGGGGCACGGAGGGCAGGGGGCGTCGTGGGAGGCGCAGAGACCAGGGGCCCAAGGCGGCAATCTTTGACCGCAACCCCACCCGGCGGGCGCCCTTCTACCACCTGCTGCAGCGGCTGGACCTGGCGAGGACCGTGCAGCGGTGCGTGTGGGGGCAGGGCGGGAGGGATGGGCCGGCGCTTCCACAGCATGCCTCAGGCGGCACGAGGTGTTTGGGGGTATGTACGGCGGCACGCGCCTCACCGCCATTCTTGGAGGCAATGCACAACAGCCGTGCGCTCGCTAAAACTATCCTTTTGCCCTGTGCCCCGCGCCTCTCGCCCACATTCCGCCCGCTCCAGCTCCCTCCTTGAGGATGGGCGCGACGCCGTCCGCTTCGGGCTCACGCAGCAGGCCACCAGCAGCTCCGCCGAGTGGGCCAAGCGCGCGCGCAACCTGATGGCCAACCGCAACTACGCCATGGCCAAGAAGGCCTTCGGGCAGGCGGGCGACAGCGTGAGGCGCAGGGGGGCCGGCCCGGGGCAGCGTGGGGTTAGGGGGCACGGGGCAGAGGGGCGCAGGGCGAGGCCGGAGGATGCGGAGGGTCCACACGCACGGCCCGCACCCCTCCGCCCCCTCCCCCGCCTCATGCTGCCCCAGGTTCGTGCCGAGGTGGCGGACGCCTACCTGCGCCGCCAGCGGGCCGCCTCCGAGGAGGCCGACGGCGACAAGCGGCTGCTGCTGGCGGGCGCGGCGCTGCAGCTGCTGGCGGCGGTGGCGCGGGCGGGCGAGGCGCCCGAGCCCGTGACGCCCTCGGAGCGGCGGCGCTGGGTGTCGCTGGCCAGCAAGTTCCTCGAGGTGGGCGGCATGGGGCAGGCGCTTGCCGGCTAGGCGACGATGCACGGGGCGCTGTCGAGCACCATCCGCTGGCCCCCACCTTCCCAGGCCTGCGGCGAGCCGCTGGCCGCCGCCACGCTGCGCTTCAAGCTGGGCAGCCGGGGCGCCATGGGGGAGGCGCTGCGGCTGCTGGTGGAGGCGGGCGAGCACCGCCAGGCCGCAGACTGCTGCTTGGCGGCGGCGGCAGAGAGATTGGGCGCTGGGGCGGCGGCGGCAGGGCCGGGCGCTGCCGGCGCCTTGGCCCCTCCCGGCGCCTCGGCCTCGTCGCCCGCTGCGGTGCCGTGGCTGGGCAAGGCCGTGGAGCAGTACGCGGCGGCGAACGACACGCAGGTGGGCTGGGGGGGCGAGGGCCTGGTGGTGGGGGTGTGGCAGGACAGCCAGGGGGGGGCCTCATCTGCTCGCGCATCGCCCCCTTGGCCGGGGGGATGACGGATGGCATTGCGGCGGGGATGGTCCCGTGAAGCAGCACTTCCTGTAGAGGCTCGCCAACTGCGCACTGACCTACGGCCCGCACTCCTCTGGTCCACCCCGCACCCTCCCATGCCAGTCCCTGCTGCCGCTGCTGGCGCCGCCCGGCTTCCGCGGGACCCGCGCAGCGGGCGACCAGGGCGCAGCTGCCGATGGAGCGCCGGCGGCCGCGAGCGCAGCTTGGTCAGAAGACGAAGCGGAGGGGAGGGGCGCCGACAGCGGCGCGGACAGCGAGTCCGAGGACGCCCGCCAGCAGCAGCAGCAGAACCCCCAGCAGCACCCTCATCCTCAGCAGCAGCCCGCGGCGGCCGCCTCGTCTGCTGCCAACCTTGCTCGCTTCGCGCCGCTGGCCCCAGCGCTGCACGACCTCCTGCGGCGGCGCTACGGCGGCTACGGGCGGGTGCTGTCGCGGGTGGCTGCGGCGCTGGCCAGCGCGGGCTGCCACCGCCGGGCCAAGGCGGTGGCGGCGCTGGTGCCGTCGCCCATTGAGCAGGAGGGTCTGCTCAAGGCGCTGGGCTACTGGAGGGAGCAGGCGCGGCTCAAGAGGTGAGACCGAGTGGGCAGAAGCGCCGCTGCAGGGACTGGGGGGCCTGCAAGGGGTTCTGCCATCATTGTCCCGCCTCACACCTCTTCCTGACTTGCCACCGGCTCCACTTCCTCGCGGCCCCACCCCTCAGCGCCTCGGACCCCCTGGCCGCCGCCCAGCTGCTGCTTGAGCACGGGGACACGGCCCGCGCCGCCCGCCTGGTGGTCGCCCGGCTGCAGGGCGGCTCGGCGGCGGCGGCGGCGGCGGCCGGGCCGCTGACGGCGCAGGCCGAGGCGCTGGCCCTGGAGCTGCTGTACCGCTGCATCCAGGCGCAGCGCGACGCGGCGGGCGCTGGCCGGCTGCGCCGGGAGCTGGAGCGCTGGGCTCCTGCAGCAGGCGGCGGCGGCGGCCCGGGCGGCGCGGCCCTGGCGGAGCGGGTGCTGCTGTACCGCGGCCAGGCGCTGCTGCTGGAGGCCCGGCTGCTGCTGCAGCCGTGGGCGGTGCCGGGAGCCGGCAGCGAGGCGGCGGCGATGGCAGCACAGCCGCGCGCCGGCGGGCAGAAGCCCGAGGGCTCGGCCACTGCGCCAGAGTCGTGGGAGGACGGCGCAGCGCCGCCGCCCACGGTCGGCGCCGCCGAGCAGGGCGGTGTCGTGGCAGGGGCCGACGCCAAGCAGGGTGCAGCCACCGGGCCGCAGCAGTCGCAGCAGTCGCAGCGGGCGGCCTGGCGGGCGGCGGCTCCACTGCTGCAGGCCGCTGCCGAGTGCTTTGCGGGCTGCGGCAGCTGGCCCGGGCAGCGCGAGGCGGTGGCGATGCTGCTCACGGCGGCGCCGTCGGTAGCGGCAGCGGAGGCGGCTGCGCTGGCGGCGGCTGGAGCCAGCGGCCCCCAGCAGCAGCAGCAGGAGCAGAAGTCCGCGGCCGATGGCAAGGCCCCAGGCCCCACCAGCGCCAGGGGGCCCGAGCAGCTGCGTCGCGAGGGCCTTCTGCGTGCGGTGGCCTTTGCGCTGGGCTGCGCCCGCTCGTCCCTCATCGCCACGGACGCCCTGCTGCCCACGTCCTGGGCGGCAGCCTACAGGCAGCCCCCGCAAGCGCGCGGCAAAGGCCCCGCCGCGAGCTCCGGAGCGGTCCGGGGCGGCGCCGCCCCAGCCAGCCTCACGCTGGCGCAGCGTGACGCGGTGGCTGCGCTGGAGAGGCACTGGGGCCTGGCCGGCCTGTCCGCCGCAGCGGGGGCCTCCTCCTCGGCCGCCTCCGAAGCCAAGCTGTCCGCGCGCCAGGCGTCGCACGTGTGGTGGTCGGCGCTGGGACCCCAGCTGGCAGCGGCAGGGCAGGCGGCGCTGCGGCCGGCGGTGGAGGCCAAGGCGAGCAACGTCGCCGGCTCCTGGGGGACCGCCGCGCGGGAGGACGCCGCGGGCCAGGCCAAGGCCAAGGCCAAGGCGGGCCCCGTGAGCTACGCCGCCGCGGCGGCCGCAGCTGGGGGCCCCAAGCCAGGGGCGGACCCGGACGTGCCCGCTCTGGCGCCGCCGCAGCAGCTGGCGGCTGTCTGCCTGGCGGCGGCGCAGGCCGTGACGGAGGCGGCGGCAGTGCTGCCCGACGCCAGCGGCGGCGTGCCGCGCGGCCCTGCGGCTGCCGTGGTGTGTCGCCATACAGCTGCGTCTGCTGCTGCGGTGGCGGCTCTGGTGCTGCGGGGGGCCATGGACGGGTATCTGGGGAGCCGGCAGCAGGCGGCGGGTGAGGAGGGCCCGCTAGTACCAGGGCCGCACCGGCAGCAGGAGGATGGCAAGGAGGAACCCAGTGATGAAGCCGCTGGGGCCGCGGCATCCGGGGAGGCCCCAGCAGCCGAGGCCCCCAGCAATGGAGGTGCCCGAGGTAAAGGTGCCAGAGGTGGAGGTGCCAGAGGTGGAGGCTCCGGCACAGGCGAACCCGGCCTGGGAGGCGCCGCCGCTGGCTCCCGCCACCGCGGCCCCGGTGCTGGAGGAGCTCAAGCCCGTGGCCCGGGCGCTGCGGGCGGCGGAGGTGGCGCTGACGCTAACCAGGACGGCCGAGGTCAAGGCCGGCCTTCCATGCGCGGTGAGGGGGCGTGGCACCCCAGGGACCGAGTGGTGGTAGCGGAGGCCGTGTGGGTCAACCTGCATGGCTGCAGGGCCTTGGAAGGGGTCCTCCGCAACGGCCTCTTCTCTTCGCCCCGCCTCCTTACTAGGCTCCCTCCCGTCTCCGCCTCCGCTGCCTCGTGCCCCGCAGCCGAGCCTGGCCCGAGCGCTGCGGGCTGCCCAGCGCCGCGGCTGGGCGGCGGTGGCCCTGGCCGGCCTGCTGCCCGCCCGCTTGGGGTCGCTGCTGCAGGAGCTGCTGCAGCCGCCCATCGTGCGCGTGGCCGACTCCCGCGGCAGGGTGGGTAGTAGCGCCGCGACCTGGGGCCGCCCGCCGCCACCCCTGGTCGGCTGCCGACCACAGGCCCTGCCCCTGCCTGCCTCCTCCCGCTGCCTGCCTGCCTGCGCAGCTCTCCGACGTGCGCCACAACGCGCTGCTGGGCCTGCTGATGGCGGAGGCGGGCTGCGCCACCGCGGGCGAGGCGGCGGGGCTGCTGGCCGATTGGGCGGAGCGCGAGGTGGTGGACGGCGCGCCCCTGCGGCAGCGCCTGGCGCTGGCGCCGGCCGCCTCGTACGCCGCGTGGCGCACGCTGCACTTGGTGCTGGAGCGGGACCAGGCGGCGCGCAGGTGGGCCACGGCAGCGGGCAGGACGGCGAGTCCGGGCGCACCCCCCTGTGGTGGGCTGGGCTGAGCCGCACCGGCTTGCCTGCCAACAACACCCCCGGCCCCTCCGCCCCGCCCTCTGCCGCCTTCCCGCCCGCCCCCACCCCCGCCCCCACGCTGCCGCTGCAGGTGCTTTGCGCTCAACGACGCAGGCGCCCGGGCGCCCGACGTGCCGCCCGCCCGCCTGGTGCGCAGCGGCGCGCAGGGCGGCCCGCCCGAGGCGGTGCTGGTGGGCGCCTTCCGCTCCTTCCGCCAGGGCCTGCCCAGCCAGGGCCTGGGCGACCTGCTCTACTACCTGGCCTTCTCCGCGGGCAGGGACGGACTGGCGCAGCTGCAGCCCGCGGCCGGGCAGCCGCCGCCGGCGGGCGCGGCTGACAAGGCGGCTCCGGCGGCTGAGCCGCAGCAGGGCCCGGGCGGCACTGCTGCTGCCAAGGCGCGGCAGCCGAGCCACGGCAGCGCGGACGCAGGTGCGGCGGCCCGGGCAGGGGCGGGGCTGGGCGCGGCCTCGGACCATGCTCGGGGGAGCGCAGCCTTGCATTGTGTGCGCGTGCGGGCTCAAGCCGCGGCTCTCTCCAACCCTCCTCTGCTGCCGTGTGCCCTCCCCTCCCCGCACCCCGCTAGGCCTGGCGCTCCCGCTGGAGGCCTACCTGGAGCTGACGGAGCTGGCGCTGGGGCAGCTGCTGCTGGCGGCCTGCGAGGCGCCGCTGCTGTCCGCCAACACGGCGGGCACGCTTGCGGGGATGCCCGGCGTGAGCGACCCGCGGGACGGCGGCCTGTCGGCGGTCTCCGCGGCCTGGGCCAAGGAGCTGCTGGCGCCCGAGCCCGAGGCGCCGCGGCAGGGCCAGGGCACGGGCAGGGCCGGCCCCGCTCGGCCGCCGCCCGTGTCGGCCGCCCGGCGGCAGGAGGCGCTGGCTGCAGCTGCGGCCGCCCGCGAGGAGCTGGCCAAGCGGCTGCTGCTGGGGGCGCGGCTGGTGCTGGTGCTGGCGGGGCACCTGGCGGCGCTGCTCGGCCAGCAGCAGCAGCGGGAGGCCGAGCCCGGCTCCCAGCCCCGGCCCGAGCGCGCCTACCTGGCCTCCGAGCTGCTGCCGCTCATCGAGGCGCCCAGCCGCTAGGATGCGCTGGGCCTCCTCAAGCGCCAGCCCGGAGCGGCGCCCGGGGGCAAGGGCGCGGGGCTCGCGGCGCCCCAGACCGAGGGCGGCACCGGCCGGCCGTCGGCCTCAGCCACGGCCTCGGGCCCCCGGCTGCGCGCCCTGGCCCTGCGGCTGCTGGCGGCTGCGGGCAGCGCCGTGGTGTCTCTGGAGCTGTGGGATCGGGTGCGGTCGCAGCAGCACCAGCAGGCCTCCGCCAAGCAGCAGGCCGCCAAGCTGCGGCTGCCGGTGACGGAGCCGCCGCAGCTGCGCGGGCCGGTGCCGCTCGAGGCGCTGGGGGCCCTGCGCGAGGCCGCCGGGCTGCTGGCGGCGGCCGTGGCGCCAGGCTGCTTCCAGCCGCCGGCGCCCTCCGCTGCCGCCGCGGCGCCCGCCGCCACCTCTGCCTCGCTGGCGGCGCTGGCCGACTGCGCCCACCGGCTGAGCCGCCAGGTGTGCGGCCCCTCGGGCGGCTGCGTGCTGGTCACCCGGGACGCGGTGCTGGAGTACGAGGGGCTGGAGTCCGGCAAGAAGGCCGCAGCAGGCGGGGGCCGCGCGGGGACCATGGCGGCGCTGCTGGTGGCGGCGCAGGCGAGGGTCGCCATCCCCTCGGCCCCGGTGCTGCCCGCGGGCCCGGCTGCCGGCGGGCCGCAGCCGGCGGACGGCAAGGCGGGTGGCAAGGCGGCTGTGTCAGGTGAGCGGTTCCTGCTTGCACGGTCCGGCGCTGTGTCATGCCTTGGCTGAAGTGTCGTTACCGCTCGCTTCAGGCGCCCCTCTCTGACGGCCCGTGCCGCGCTGCCGCACCTATCCCGCAGGCCGCCAGCGCACCGCCGCCGAGGCCGTGGCGGTGGTGGCGGGCAGCGCCTACCGCATCACCTCCGACGAGCGCCTGCGCACCAGCGAGGCCGCCGCCACCATCCAGGCCGCCTGGCGCCGCTGGCGGGCGGCGCGACAGGCCCGGGTGGAGGCGCGGCGGTGGCGGGAGCGGTACCGGGCGGCCATGGCCCGGCTGGGCAGCCTGGGGCTCTTGTGAGTTGGGTCGGGCTGTGGTACGTACAGGCGAAACCCACGGTCAGGGCCGCGGACTGTCATGGCATCGGCAACGTGCCTGGACTGTGGCTACTCCTGTGCAACGCTGAGGGCCCCCAGCAGGGCGATGGATGGCTGGTTGAACTTTCCGCCACGCGCTCGCTGTTGGCGGGTCCGCTCGCTCGGGTGCATGCGGTGGCTGCCACCACACCGCCACCGCCTTCTCCGCACCCGCTCTCGCCCTGTCGTTTGCTATCCACACGGCAACACATCCTCTTGTCAATATTTTCCACGCGCTGCCGCCCCCCCTCCACCCCAGCATCACCGTTCGGGTCCTCCGCCGGCGCCTGACGGCCCACATCGCCCTGCGCCGGGGCCAGGAGGCGGCGGCGGCGGCCGCGGTGGCGGCCGACTCGACGGCTCCCGGCTGGAGCGGGCAGAGCGGAGCCGCCGCGCTGGCGGGCTGGGAGGGGCTGCAGGCGGCGCTGGGCTTTGCGCTGCTGGACGTGCGGCTGCAGGTGCGTGGGCGGGTGGGCTGCGTGGTGGGGCAGCCCTGGGCGCTATGAGTGAAACCCCAGCCGCGCCACGCACGTGCCCTCGGCCCCCCAGCTCTCCCCTCTCCCCCGCCCTTGCGTGCTCCCAGGCCGCCTTCATCGACGAGGCCCACTGCCCCGTGTGCGCCGCACAGCCCAGTCCGCCCGGCGGCCCGGGCCCGGACGCGGCCCCCGCCAAGCCCGCCCCGCTGCTGCCGGAGTTCGTGCCGCACCGGCAGCGGGCGCACCACTCAGAGGCGCTGCAGCTGTACGGCGTATTCAAGGCCTGGGTGCGGGACTCGATGAGAGGGGGCGGGGAAGCAGGTCCGGTGGGCGGGGAGCTGAGGGGAGGCCCTTTTGGGTCGCCCGGTTGCTTCCCGTGGCGACAGCTCCAGGATGACCCAGTCATTGCCCAAGGCCTTGGCTAGCTTGCAACCCGCGTCCTTCCGCCCGCGCCCCTCCCTCCCCCAGGTGGCACCCCTGCTGGCCTCCATCTCGCAGCAGCTGGAGGCGCTGCAGAAGCTGAGGCCGCGGCTGACGAGTGGGTCTGGGCGCCTGCGCTCGGGCGGGCTGGGCCGGGCGGGTGTCGTCAGCAACGGGGCCAGCGACGCCTACGCCGGGCCCTGAGGGCGGCGGCGGCGTGCCCCGGCCCCCGCCGCGCCGAGCCGCAAAGTGCCGCACTCGGCCCCGCTGCCCCGTGCGCAGAGCTGGCGGAGGCGGAGCAACAGTCCCAGCGCGGCCACGGCCCCGCCCTGGAGCTCCTCAACAGCCTGGCCCTGGAGCTGGGCGTTGGCGCCTCCACCCTGGACGCCGTGCTGGCCGAGCTGCGGCGCCTGGTGGAGGCCCGCCAGTGAAGCGGCGGCGAGGGCCAGTTCGGGCCGCTGTGGGCGCACTTGACGGCGGCGCAGCAGGTGCATGCAAACGCAGAGCAGGTGCTGGCAGCAGCAAAGTACCATCTGCTGACACCCGCGCAGCGAGCCGAGTGGAACGCGCAGGTGCAGGCACGGGCCGTGGCCCAGGCGCAGGCGCAAGCACAGGCGCAGGCGCAAGCACAGTGGCAGGCGCAGGCGCAGGCATATGCGGAGGCACAGGCGCTGGAGCAGGCACAAGCGCAGGCACAGTGGGCGGCGCAGGCGCAGGCGCAGGCGCAGGCGCAGGCGCAGGCGCAGGCGCAGGCGCAGTGGGCGGCGCAGGCGCAGCAGCTCGCGGCGGGTGCTGCCGGCGGCGCATGGAGCGTCGCTGTGCCCATGGCACAGGCCGCGGCCGCGGCCATGGGCGGGCCTCAGGTGCTGCCAATGGTGATGCATCAGGCGGGCGGGTGGCCGGCGGACGCAGCCGGGCACGCTAGCGCACAGCAGCAGCAGCAGCAGTATCTGCAACCTCATCCTCATCCTCATCCTCAGCAGCAGCAGTATCTGCAACCTCATCCTCAGCAGCAGCAGCAGCAGCAGCAGCAGCAGCAGCAGTATCTGCATCCTCATCCTCAGCAGCTGCAGCTGCAGCAGCAGCAGCAGGTCGTGCAGTGGCCAGCGCAGGGCTATGGCTGGGGCCAGCCGCACGGGGCCACGGGCTTCGAGGCGCAGCAGCCCCTGCCCCTGCCCCTGCAGGGCCATATGCCACAAGTGCAGCTTGCGGTCCAGCCTCAGACCCAGCCCCAGCCCCAGCCCCAGTGGCAGCCGATGGCCTGGACGCCGCCCACCATGCCGCCCTTCGCTGCCGTGGCCGCGACCACGGCGGGCGCCCTGCTCGTGCCCGGCAACGCCGCACAGGCCGGCCCGGACCTGCCGCCCGGCCTCGCGCCGCCGCCCGGCGCCATGCCCTCGCCCCGCGCCGCGCCACCTGCGGGGTACGCTGCGGGACCCAGCTTCGCTCCGCCGCCCGGCCTATCTCCTGTCCGCGGCGCTGCGCCGCCGCTGGGCCCCCTCTCGCCGGGGGCGGCTGCGGGCGCGCCCCTGGGCCCCGGCCCTGGCGGCCCCGGCATGGCCCCACGGATGTTGGGCGCCGCAGGCGCAGGGGGCCCGGGCGCTTCCCTGCTGCTGGATGAGTTGGAGGAGGCGGCCCGGGCTGGGCTGGGAGGCGGCGGGGACGAGGGGGACGGCGAAGGCGGCGAGGGCTTTGAGGATGAGGAGGATGACGACGACGGCTTTGTAGTGCCGCGGAAGCAGCGCCACCGCGCGGGAGTCAACAGCCGGCAGCGCGGCGGCCAGCATCAGGGCGGCAAGCCACCACCGCAGCAGCGGGCGCCGGGTCAGCAGCCCGGCGCGCAGCCTGCTGCCGCGGCGGCTGGCGGCCGCGGTGGCGGCGGCCCTGGCGCGGGCTGGCAGCGTGGCAACGCCTACGGAGCGCTGCACGGCATCGGCGCGGGCCCGCTGCCAGGCGGCGGGGGACGCAACAGGGGCGGCAACAGGGGCGGCCGGGGTGGGTAGGGCGGTGCGGTTGCATTATTGTGCACGTTCGCGTTAGGGGAGGATTAGAAAGGCAGGGCGTGGTGCAGGACGTCCCGTTGGTTCAGGATGTACCGTTGGGTTTCTTGTCGTTGTGGGTGTGGTCCTGCTGGGCGGGCCACGCCGGCCGTCGTGCGTGCTGCGAGTGCGCCCCAGCCAGCGAGCGAGCAGGCGCCCCGGCAGCGAGCGAGCACGTGCGCCGGTGCTGGGGTAGGGTGGGACGCTGGCCACGAATGCCGTCACACAACCCACTGGGACACACGCTGTTCCGCACGGACGCACAGCGACGACGCAGGGGGCAAGGGCCGCGAGCGCATGCTGTATGTAGTGGTTTGGACGCTGGCCGCTGGAGCGCGTGCCTTACGCTAGGGTCGCCCACTGCTGCGCGTTGCAGCAGTGAGCCGTTGCCCCGTTATGAATGTAGGCAGTAAGTGTAAGTTGCTAGCGTGGGTGCCTCGCTTCCAATGCAAGGTTCATGGCTGATGGCAGTGCTCCAGCGGCTGCTGCCACCGTGCATTGCCTCCGCTTTCCAAGTGGGATAGCTTGGCCGGCTCGCTGTCTCCAGCAGGCGGGCCCCCCGCACCCGTGCAGGTACGGGGGGCTGTACGCCTGGCGAGCGACGGTAGTAAGCAAGAGGGTGCAGGGCGCTGCAGGGGGGCCGCCCTCGCTGCTGGCGCCCTGGCATACGCCCTGGCATACGCCTTGGCATCAGCCCTGGCATATATACGCCCTGGCATACGCCCTGGCATACGCCCTGGAATAAGCCCTGGCATCAGCCCTGGCACCAGCCCTGGCATCAGCCCTGGCATACGCCCTGGCATCAGCCCTGGAATAAGCCCTGGCATACGCAATGGCATATGCCCTGGCATACGTACGCCCTGGCATACGCCCTTGCATTTGCCCTGGCATTTACCCTGGCATTTACCCTGGCATTTACCCTGGCATTTGCCCTGGCGTAAGCCCTGGCATCAGCCCTGGCATACGCCCTGGCATACGCCCTGGCATACGCCCTGGCATACGCCCTGGCATACGCCCTGGCATTTGCCCTGGCATTTGCCCTGGCATAAGCCCTGGCATAAGCCCTGGCATAAGCCCTGGCATACGCCCTGGCATACGCCCTGGCATACGCCCTGGCATACGCCCTGGCATACGCCCTGGCATACGCCCTGTGTGCGCTGTCATAGCTAGGATGCCGGAACACTCCCGCATCCAACACTAACGAATGAAATACACAAAGCGGCCTCTGCGTGCTGCGCATCGCGAGGCCCGCCGCACACACAGCTCAAACGCCTGCTATGGGCCGCAGCCATGGGTGCCTGCAAGCCAGCCAAACGTCCCCAAGCTTCCCATGCCCTGCCCTCCATGAGGCAGCCCTTCAGCCGGCACGGTGTATGTGTTCTTACACAGCAGTGGCGAGTGAGAGGGCAGGTCACGGTTTCGTCGAGGATGCAACCCGCTGTGCCCATGCATCCGCCGATAGCCCCGGGCCCCCTTGCTACGCGATCCTGCTGCCGGCTACGTGCACCCATCAAGCTACAGAGATCGATAAACAGAGGAGAGGACGAGGACGCGCCACCCAGTACGACACGCGGCTCCGACCTGAGCAGAGGGTGTGAACACACGACTGAGCACTGACGTGATACAGCTGCGTGCCGCGGCATAGATAGATGGGGCACTGCTTGCCGATTGCCCGTCCACGGGGACGCCAAAAGCACCCAGCAAGCATTGCGTTACATGGTGTGCACGCGAGGTGACGAGCGCAGCAGCCGCCGTGTGTCGCCCACCGCACCGACCGCTGCGCCGCGCCCGATGACGTGCGTGGGATTGTGATGATGACGTGCGGTGCGGAAGCACGTCAGGGTGCTGCCCACCCGCCCACTGGCAGGCAGACAGGCAGCGCCCTCGACTGCGCTTCTACACAGTGACCTGGCATTGTGACGCTAACAACACGAAACCCAAGCATCCTCCTCTCCCATATGCAATCCCCTGCCGGGCTCCAGAAGCCCCAGCACGACGCCGTCGACTACGCACCACACAGGATGAAGGACGCTCACAAGGCGGACAATACGGCATCCCTACAGCTCGTGCACTCAGAAAAACGTACCGGGCACGCAGGTCCGCCGCTGACATATGCAGCCGGTGGTGGGTCACAACCAACAGTTCGCTGATCTTCCGCCCGTCGGGCCGTGCGTGGTGTCGCATGCGCAGCCCCATCCTCACCACACGGCAGCGTCAAGCCACACGCGCGCCACATGCTGCCGGGCTACCTCTCTTATGGCAACTACGGCAGCGCGGCAACGAAACCGCAGCCCAGCACAGACAGCACAAAGTCCACGGCATTCGCACCGGAAACGCACCGACCAGAGCCCGAGAGGGGACACAGTGGGCAGAGCCTTCAAGATCATCACGCAGACGACAACGCATCCCACCCTCATCAATAGATTGGACACCTGTGAATCAGAATCCAGAGATAGCCCCCAGGGATGAACCATGCCGCATCATATTCGGCTTTCGTACAACTCATGCAGCACGCCGACTTGCTTGTCGAGGGAGATAAAGGTGTTGTTACGATGCAGGCGTTCCTTGCTTAGGGGCTAGACCCTCAGGGTGAGCCGTGTCATTGGCTCGGTGTCTGTATCCATATAGGTAATTGTCGTATGCGCCCGATCCTTCCAATCGTGCGCCATCCCATTCCCCTCCACTGGTGTGGTGGCCCCGCACACGCGCGCACGCACGTCGTGCCGCTGGCTCGCTCGGCTGCCCGAGTGTGAGGGCACCGGGGTACCAGCAGGCAGCTTTGCTCCCGACACAGCGCAAACATGCAGCATGCAAACAATGGCTAGGCGCACAATCACTCCAGCAGCGGTGCGGCCGCGTGGCGGGCCCGCATCATCATCACACGCCCGTGATCGCCAGGCTCCAGCTGTTGAGGGTGCCGGTGGCGGTGTTGGCGAGAAGGTCGCGCACACCCAGGCGCCAGGTGCCCACCTGCAGAGCGAGGGTCGGAGGCCGCGGTAGGCAGGCGTCAGCGGATCGGATGCTGGCTGCCGGTGGGGTAGGTAGGTGGTCGGGCCCCCGCCTGCCCGCGGCCCGACTCCGCTGCTCTACCCTCCTGCGGCATATCAAGCTCCTGCCACAAGCGTTCTCCCATTTTCCCTCCAACTAACGTGCGTGCGTACCGGATTCTGGCCTGTGAATGTCTGGCTGCTGCTCAGGAATGTCAAGAAGTTCTGCACGCCTGCGGCCGTGGCGAGGGTCGTTTCCTGCCGGGTGGGGATGAGGGGCGGAGCGTTGGGGGGGGCATGGCGAGGTGAAGGTGGGAGAGCGTTGGGGTCCGTCCCCAGGCGCAGCCGTAGCCCTTGCAGAGGGCGGCCTACCTGGCGCGTGTCAACGATCTTGAAGACGTGTGTTCCGCTGACCGCCACCCTCACAGAGCTGGCCGGGGCCCACAACCCCACGGCCAACGGCGGCGCTGCGGTCATGTAGACGGGCGACTCGAGGGTGATGTACACGTCCGTGAAGTTGCTGCGGGGGCAGTGGCATTCATATGACAGAGCAGGCGCAGGGGTGCAGCGAGGAAGGTGAGCAGGGCTGGGTTAAGCGTTTACAGGCAAGCAATTGAGAGTGTGCGTGCGTGCGTGTGGATGCGTGTTTGTCCGTGCATGTCGAATACCCATATACGCCCATCCGCCCGCGATCTGCCAAGCCACCGCTGTCGATCTGCCGCACCTGTGGTCCAGGGCTATGGACACAAGGAGCTGCGGCGGCGGGCGACGGCGAGGAAGGACGGCGGGGGTGGATGGGGTTCAGGGAAGAGTGTGGGGGAAGGGGGCAGGGGGAAGGGGGAAGGCAGGCAGGGGGGAGAGCGGCGCTCTGTTTCATGGGCGGTGGGGACTCCAGCCATGCGTGGCGCTTCGGAGGGCATGCAGGGCGAAGCGGCCGCCCTGTCTATCTATGTGTAATCCCCGCTCCACCCACTTGGGTGATGCTGCGGACGGGGCACCTGCGGGCATGCGCCCCCACACAGGAGGGGAGGGAGGGAGGGATCGGAGGGATCGGAGGGAGGGAGGGAGGGGGCTGAGCGAGGGCAGCCAATGTGAGAGCCAAACGACGTGCAGGAGGGACGCAGGGCGGTGTGCGTTCCCAGAGGCCAGGGAGCGAGTGACGCTCGCTCGGTGCCGTACATGAGCGGGCGGCGGCCAGGTGCGGTGTGTTGTGGTGCGGTGTGAATGGCGCTATCTGCGTGCGTGTTGCGGCCAGCGCTACCCACGCCGCTGCCAAGGTGAAGTCGCTGGATGCGGCCCAGGAGTGGTTGAAGCGCTGGCCCAGGGTGCCCGAGGCGAGCGTGCAGGTGGTGGTGACCGGCGGCAGCGGCGGGCGTGGCGCCGGTGCCGGTGGCGAAAGACGGACTGAAACAGACACGCGGCATCAGGGGGCATCAGGGGCAGCACAGCAGTCAAGGTACAGCATGATTACCGTGACGGAGCAAAGGCACGTGATGGCTGATTGGTCAGATGCTCAAGGCCTCCACAGCAGCTGCTGCCTGCTGCCTGCTGGCTGCGCACGCGACTGCCGGCGGGACGGCGGTCGCGTCGCTGCTGGGCGGGGGCGCAGGGACGACACTCCACACGCAAATGCAAGAGCTGCAAGAAGAGCCCGCCCGTAAGCTTACTGGCAGTGCTCCCCTGTATGCGCAGGGACTGCGGGGTGCGCGATGTTGGGCGGTGGCACAGGCACAGGCGCAGGTGTAAACGGGGTCGTGGTTGCCCTGCCCTTCCTGCCGTGCCCTGCCGTGCCCTGCCCTGCACCCTACGTGCCCATGCGCACCTGTGCGGCCGCTGTGGCCTGCCCGGGTATGCCGTGTGCGTGCCTTCCCACAGCCCGAGGTATGCTTAGCGGGGTACGTAGCTGCCAGGCCCACCGACGACCCTTGCCCACCCAACCTAGCTGGCCCCGAAGGCAGGCAACGAGGCGAATGGGCGGTGGGTGGCAGTGCCAACCGCCGTTACCTAGGTTCGCACCCGCCTGGTGGTACCGCTACGCCAGGTGACGTCCCAACACAGCAACAGCCCGCCGCACGCACCCAGCTGAACAGCGTGCCGTTCTGTCTGTCGGGATACGAATCCCACGCCTGCAGGAGCCACCGGCCTGGCGGAGGGGGTTGAGGCAGTGAGGCGCGTGCACCGGACTACCAGCAGCAGCCCAGAGGGGCGGCAGCAGCTCCAGCGAGGCGCGACACCCCGTCCCAGCGGGCAGCAAGGCCGCACACGGCCTCCTGCGGGGCACTCGCCCCGCCCCGCCCCGCCCCGCCCCCCGCCCTGTCCCGCCCTGTCCCGCCCCACCTCGGGCGTCCACGTCGCTGAACAGGCGCAAGGACGCGTCCGGCGAAAAGCCGTAGGGCCCCGTAGACCCAGCGGTGGTGGTGGTCATTGTGAGCTCACGGTAGTTGGAGGTCAGGGCAACGGTGTGCACGCCGGCCAGCGGCCGTCCGGCAATGGGGCCCCAATTTGGGAACAGTATCCGGCTCCCAATGCCGGTAGCGCTGACGTCTGGGCGGCCCAGCCACAGGTTGACGTGGGAGCCGTTGGCGTGCTGTGGATGGGGTAGGCAGCGCAGGGGGGCGGGAGGAGTGGATGCTGATGAGTCGAGGACAAAGCGGCGTCGAACCCACGCACGCACGTGAGTTGTCGCGCCTTACTTCGCTACCTACCGGCATGTGGGCGGCGCGGCAGGCGGAGGCCGCGCCGCTGCGAGGCTGGCCGTTGGCTCCGGGAGGCAGGCAGCAGGAGGCACCGCCGCTACCGTCGCCCCCCACCCTCAACTACCTTCCGGCAACCCCCCGGTGTGTCCGCGCAAGCGCGTTTCAGTGACGTGCAACAAAGTAAGCGGTAGACCGTGACGACAATAGTAACCGAGAAACTGAGCCTCGCTCACCGACAAGTTGATGGACAGCGTGACGGATGTCACCGTCACCACCCAGCACCTGCGGCGGCGGGAAGCATGCAAGGCAGGGCAAGGCAGCAGGTGGCAGCAGCGGACCGCAGTAGGAGCGGCCGCGGCCAATGAACGGAGTGTGGGAGGTCTTGTGCGTGCCGGGGTGCGGGGGTTGAGCTATTGCACATATGTCGCCAGTGAGAGCGCCCCCCCGCGACGAGCGTACGTGGGCAGCAGGGGCGTCACACCCACGGGCCTGCTGGCCACCCCGCCAGCTAGCGGGGCCATAGGGCTGGTCATGTCGCTGGTCATGTGCGCCCCTCTGCCGTATGTGCGCCCCTCTCCTCCGCCTGCCCGAGCCCCTCACGTGGGCGGCACGGTGATGAAAGACTCGGCCCATTCGCCGGTGCCACCATAGAAGGGCAGGGCTGGGCCGCTGCTGTCGACGACGCAGCTCGCAAAGGGCGGCACCGGTGGCCACGGCGGCGGTGCCGGCGGTGCCGGCGGAGAGGGCACTGCGTGGGGGGCGACGACGATGGGTTGTCACTGCTGGCATGTATATAGGGCGTGGAGGGCCTGCTGGCCTGCCCCCGGCCTGCTGGAGGCCTGCCATTTAGCCGGGCACAGTACCGGAGCAGGCGGCTGCAGCCCCAGCAGCAACGGCGGGCTGCAGAGCAGGTCCTCACCTGGCGGTCGGGGGCTCGGCGGCGGGGGGCTCGGCGGTCGGGGGCTCGGCGGCGGCAGAAGAGGAGGCATCGGGCTGGGGCGCGGCGGCGACGGCGGCTGTAATGGCGGCCGAGGGGGCGGAGCTGGGGGAGGCGATGGTGGCCTTGGCGGCGGAGCGGGCGATGGACGGGGCGGTGGTGTGGGCGGCGTGGGCGAGGGCCAAGGGGGCGGAGATGGCGGTGGCGGGCTGGCTGCGGGGCGGGAAGAGGCGGGAAGGGACGGCGGGCAACGCAGCAGCAGCTTTTGGAAGCATCGGGGGTGCTGCCGCTTGCTTGCTCGTGCAAGCAATGGCGCACAAGTAAGGGTTTGCTGGCACAGACCCTCGCGCCCACTGGTCCCCGGCGCCACCATCGTCACGCCGTACAGAAAGCAGGCCTGCTACCCGATGATGTCTCACGGAAGGGGCGCCCCTCAATGGCCAGGGCCCAACTGGATAGGAGCCCCTCGTCGCCTATTGCCATGTCCCGGATCCACAGGCCCCAGGGCCCAGATGAGTCCTGGCCAGAAAAGGGGTTTACGCCGGTCGTGCTGCGTGTGACGATTCCCTGCGTGGTTGTCTGCATCCGGATGTCGATGCCGGAGCTTACTCGGATCTGTGGATACAGACCGGGCAGGCACATGCACTCAGTAATAATGCAGCAGAGCCGCCCGCGGCCGTACCTCCGTCGGTGTCTATGTCGAGGCACCTAGCC
>BDDC01001298.1:10153-29135 GCA_001662425.1 Chlamydomonas sphaeroides
CGTCGGGGTCGGGGCCGGGGCGGCTACCAGCAGCTACCAGGTGGGGTGGGGTGTGTGGGTACCGTAGAAGTCACGGCGTGACATAGCGTGATCGATCGTGTGTTTCAGTACAGCTGCCAGGTGGGGTGCGTGGTTGGGATGGTTGAGCAGCGGGGTGGCATTGGCTGGGGTTTGGTCGATGCAATGCAAGCACGTGCGCAGCTAGGGCAGCGCCAGCGTAGCGCGCAGCGTGGCGCTAAGGCAGAGGAACCCTCTCGTCTGCAGCTGCCAGTCGAGCCGCACGTGCCTGCAGCGGGGGGCCGCGACAGCTGCCTCGCTCACGCGACCCTGCCGCCTCCCTCCCCTGGGGCCTCTCCGCAGGTGGCCGTGTCGCTGGTCATCATCGGCTGCCTGCTGCTGCAGCGCAAGGCGGCGGCGGGCGACGCAGGCGCCAGCGACATCCTTCTCGCGGTGCGGGCCTCTTGTCGGGCGCGGCCCTGACGGACTGGGCGGGACGCTTCGGCAGGCCGGCGGCGCGGCGCGGACGGGTGCACACCCATGTGTGTCGCTCTCCTGGCCCCCGTGTCGACCCCTTACTTCGCCCCCCCCCGCATACTTTCCCCCGCTTCTGTCACCACAGCTGCTGCCCTGGGCGCTGCACCACCGCCACGCAGTGCGCATCCCCGCGCAGGTGGGGTTCGGCCCTGGCAGGGAAGGGGCCCAGCTAGACCCATGGCCAGGGAAGGGGCCTGCGACAGGGGCCAGGGACAACGCCCCTGCCCCTCGCGTCCGCTACGGCCTGCCTTGTTGGATGCCATGCTCCTGGAGCCGCCTCCACGGTCCCTCTTGCGCCGCCGCTCCCCGCCCTGCGCCCTCCCCGCCCCGCTCCCAGGCCGTGCTGCACGCGCTGCTGCAGCACAGCCCCGCCGTGGCGGCGGCCGCGCTGTCGCCGGCCGCGCTGTCCGGCCTTCGCGCCTTCCTGGGCTCCAACCCCGAGATGTCCGCGCTGCTGGGGCGGCAGGCGCTGCTGGACCTGGCGGGGTACGACCTGGACGCCGAGTGCGGCCTGGCGGGGCTGTTCGGGGTGAGTGGATGCAGCAGCGCTGGAGGCCAAGGAGAACCGCCTTCCCAATCTGAGCGCCGCGCGTGGATCCGCGTGGATCCTGCCGCTTGCCCCTGGCACAAGTCCGTGCCCGGCTGCGGCACATGGCCTACGGGCATGCTGCGACCTACGCCTCCCACGCGGATACAACACTATTTCGGCCAATCTTGCTACCCCTCCCACACTCACAGATTCGGGAGGAGGTGCTGCTCAAGGCCGCGGAGGCGGGCGAGGCGCTCGAGGTGCGGTTGTGGGTGGCAGTGGTGGCAGTCGCCAACAGCGTCTGATGTACCCGCCCCCCCCGCGGGATTCCTTGCGACGATGGACGCTTCCGCTTGGGCAGCTGCAGCCGCAGCAGCATGGCCGATGGCCAGAGACGCACCGCGCTTGCCGTGCTTGCCCGGGGGCCGTGCCGGCCCTCAGCCACCGCGTACCTTCAAGCTAGTTCGCACCGCACGCCGGCTGGCCCCTCCCTGCAACCCCCACCCCCACCCCGAGCAGGTCGACCCCGGCCACCCCTCGGCCTGGGCGCTGCACACGCGCGACCGCCTGCCCATCGACATCCTGCGCGCCCTGCCCGCCGTGGTGCGCTCGCTGCGCCAGCGCCGCCCCGCCGCCGGCGCTGCTGCCGCCGACGACGGCGCCGACGACGCCGGCGCTGCCGTTGACGACGTCGACGAGGCTGACGTCGACGGCGACGCTGACGGCGGCCCGGCAGACGGCGTCGATGGGCTTGATGTGGACGAGGACGAGGGCGCGGTGGACTATGAGGAGGGCGACGGCGGGGTAGCGGCCGAGGCCGAGGTCGCGGGGCGGTCGGCGCCGCGGCCTGGGTACCAGCTGCGCCCGCAGGCGGCTGCGGAGGCGGTGGCGGAGGTGGGCGACCGGCTGGAGGCGGTGGGCGGCGTGGCGGCGGCGGCGGCGGCGCGGCGGCCGACGCGGCTGGTGGTGGTGGCGTCGCTGCTGGAGAACGTGCCCAACCTGGTGAGGGAAAGGAGGCGGCGTGCCTGGGGCTACGTGCCGGCTCAGCTGTGCAGTTGTGGCACCGGTATCATGACGTCGGCGGGAGTAAGATGACAGCAGCTCACTCAGTGGTATGCCTTATCGGGCTGCCTGAGACGGACGAGTGCCCATCCCGGGGCGAGCTGCCGTCCGCTAGCAGGCGCTGGGCCGCCGCCACGTCCGCCGCCCCCTCTTCTCCCCTCCTCCCCTCGTCCACCTCGCCCCAGGCGGGGCTGTGCCGGACCTGCGAGAGCCTGGGCTGCGAGGCGCTGGTGGTGCCTTCGCGGGCCGTGGTCAACAACGAGGCCTTCAAGCGCCAGGTGCGGGAGGCTGAGGGGGCATATACACACACGGGTATATTTTGATGTATATCAACACACGGGATAACCTAACCGCATCCCTACTTTCTTTCTACGCACGACCAGTGCAACACCAACCCGGGCCGTGCCGCATGCGGGGTGGTACTTTACTTCGGCCCTATAAAGTTGAACACACGGGTTCTGTCCTACTAAACACTTGAGCACACGCGGGGCTGTGGCCGGGGTTCGGTTGCCATCTCGCTGTTGCCACGGTCGTGCGGTAGGTTACTGCCATGGGCCGCAGGGAGCCGGCGGATGGATCCGTTCCTGCGCCGGCGCCAGGCGTGACATGAGTGATGGGGCAGAGGCAGGAGGCTGAGGCAGGGGTGCGTGTCGAGCCGCTGCCTGCTGCGCTCTGCCTTGACCCGTGTGCCGCCGGCCCCGCCTGTCCAGGCCGTCACCAGCGAGCGGTGGCTGCCGCTGCTGGAGGTGGGGCCGCCCGACCTGGGCCAGTACCTGCGGGAGATGGCCGACAAGGTGTGGCAGGGGGGCAACTGGGGAGTTCGGCGGCGGGCTGCGTTGGCTGGGATGGCGCGCGGCGTGGGCGTGCAATGTGTGTTGGTCGTCTGTGGGCTTTCGTCTGAGAGTGGGGCAGCACAGGGCCAGGCCGTGGGCGCAGGCCAGCACGAGGCATTGCTGGGTGATTCACCCCCAGCTGCCGACCGTCGCGACGCTCGCGTGTCGTCCGGGTGCCTCGCCGCAGGGTTACGCCCTCGTGGGGGTAGAGCAGGTGAGTCCGGGCGGCTGGCGGAGCAAAGGGGCGAGGGCCGCTGCAGATGAAGCAGGATGGCTACGGCGCGGACACTGCTGCGCTGTCTGCTTGCGGCGGGCCGCCCATGCTGCCTCGCCGCTCTGTCCGTCGTTGCCTCCACGAACCCACTTCCCCGCTCCCCCGCCGCCCCGGCCGCAGGTGTCGGACTCTGTGCCGCTGCACCGCTTCGCCTTCCCGCCCGCCTGCTGCCTGGTGCTGGGCAACGAGCAGAGCGGCATCCCGCAGGACCTCATCGCGGCCCTGGTGAGCGAGCCCGCCCTCGCACCGGCATCTATATTCGCCAACTAGAGTCCGATTTCAAGTCTATGTAGTTGAATCGTCGCCGTATCGATAGACCGCAGGACCTCATCACGGCGCTGGTGGTGAGCGGGCAAGTGGCTGCATGCCCGCCGCCTCCAGGGCCCAGCGTCCAGCACCCCCGACCGACCCACCGCAGCACGCGGCACAGCGCGTGCCTCTCATCACAGCGGCTGCCTGCGCCCCCGCCAGCGCCCCACGCACGCCTGCGCTCTCGTCGCCCGCCCACCGCAGGACGCGTGTGTGGAGATCCCCATGCTGGGGGTCACGCGGTGGGTGCCGCGCATGGGACGGAGGTTCCAAGGGGTGTGGGAGCTCGGATGGCGGGCATCTGCGCTGCTCGCTTCAAGGCCAGGGACCTCCCGCAGCAGCTCCGGAGGCGCCATGGGCCGGCGGTGCGCCCTCGCAAGCGGTCCGGCCTCCCGAGTCCCGACCCGACCTGTCACTCACCGTTGCCACCCCCTCGCGTGCACCGTCCATCGTCCCTCTCGTGCCCCTCTTGCGCCGTTGGTCGTTGGCGCAGGTCGCTCAACGCGCATGTCAGCGGTGCCATGGCCGTGTGGCAGTACACCCAAGCCACGCAGCGGACACAAAGCGGCAGCGGCCACACGTTCGGTGGCAGAGACCGGTAGCCAGGCGTAGAGCGCTGCGGGCCGGCCACGGCGGGCTAAGCCGCAGCCTGCTACGTCTGCATTTGCGTTGACTGCTGGCTGCTGGCATGGCTTGGGTGCTTTCGTGACGAGTTGATCTGTCTGTATGTGGACAACTAGACGAGCTGGGTGGGTGGCGGCTGTCTGGCTGTTGTGCGGGCCAGCCCGCCCTTCGCTCCGCCAGGCGTGACGTCGGCCCGCCCCATGGTCGGGTGGCGGGCCAGGGTTCATTGAGGCATCTATCAAATAGCGGCTATGGAGCGCTGCGGGCTGCTGGTATGTAGCGGGTCGTGGCGGGGCGTAGCTTCGTTTGTGCGTCGCCGGTCGGTGCGCTGGAGCGGAGCCTGTCGTTTCATCGGTGGGGAGGTGTGGGGGTGGTGCCTCTGTCACCCTGTGAAAGCCGTGCGTGCGTGCGTCAGTACCGCCCATCGATCCCGAGCGGCCCGGACGGCGCAAGCAAATGGCGCGCAACGCAGGCTCTTCGTCGTTGTAGCCCCAGACGGCGTGGCTCTTCTGCAGCAGCTATATTTAGATAGCGCTAGGAGTAGAAGGAGGTCACCATGAGCGCTGATCAGGCCTCAACCGGGCTTGTTGCTTTGGTCTGGCACAAACAGACGCGTACAGGTTGCTCAGAGGTCAAATCGTAGGAATCCATAGGACGGGGCGGCGGGGGTTTTGAATACCAGCGCAGCGGCGCGATATCGGCCCCTTGCTCCATCCCGTGTCAACTTGCCGGTGCGGCGGCGGCAGTTCTTTTCATTTGCGATCGACGAGGTGGTCCGCGCTTATAGCCGCAAGTCATGCGTTGCGCTTTATCACTGAAGCCCAGAAAGCTACTCCCACAGCGGGTCTCGCTGCTTTGCCAGCCCAACTGCTGGTTCCCTGGCTCCTACTCAGGCCTCCGGTGCGCCCACGGCCCCTCCCCCCGGTCGCTGCGTGTCGCCTGTCGCGCCTCCCTGGCCTTCGTTCGCTGCCCCCCTCTCGCCGACCCGGCGGCAGAACCGGGGGCAGCCACCGGCGCTGCGTGGCTCTGTTCTTCCAGAGGTACCCGGGGGGCAGGCAGGTCACACACATAGGGGGCCTCGGCCCACCTGATCGCCCCACCTCCTTCCTCATGATCACGGCACGCGAGTCAAGCTCGCTGTTCCTCCAGTAGTCCCAACTCACTCCTTTCAAAGGTCCCCTGCTGCATCCGCATGAGGCCACGCATCATCGATCTGTGAAGCCGCATGCGACACCACGCAGCGTACGTCAATCAAGCTGCCGCCCCACCAGGAAGGCGATCCATCCAACTGGGCGCCGCTCGGACAGACCCCGGGTCTCTGGCACCACGCACTGAATGTCCCCGATCAGCAAGTCCCTAGCTGGGTACTGCCACTCCGGCGATGCCGCCGCCCCCGCCACGCAGCCCTGCCCGCTTCAGCCTCGGCGCAGCCGTGAGGGCCAGCAGCCGTGAGGCGCCCCCAGCTGGGCGCAGCGGCGCCGCTCCTCCGCCCCCAGTGTGAAGGCAACCGCAGCCTCAGCCTCACAGGCCTCGCCGCAGCCTCAGCCTCACAGGCCTCGCCGCAGCCTCAGCCTCACAGGCCTCGCCGCAGCCTCAGCCACACAGGCCGCGCCGCCACCTGCATCGCCAGGGCAGCTCCGCGACTCAACCACACGCCCGGTCACGGCTTCGCACGCCCGACCAGTATTAGTTGTCCAGCGCCCGGCGTCCTTGCATAGCAAAGCCTGTCTCGCTATGGCGGCTCATTACTTAGCATTTGATTGTAATGATGAGCATGCGGGGGACATGGCGTGTAGGGGGCTCCGGCGCCCCGGTCGCCCTACCTCCTCAGATCACGGTGGGTCAAGCCCACTGTACGTTCAATTCTCACTCTAATGAGCATACATGCATGAATTGCAATTCCACGCATGGTCCAGCTCTTAGACCTTGCCGGCATGACCAAATGACGAGTCATGCCATCGCCGCAGTGCAGCGACAATCCTCGCCAGTCACCTACAGCCTCCAGCCCCACCAGGCAATGCACCCGAAAATCCATAAGAGCAGTACGGCCGGTGCATCACATACGGGGGTACCAGTGCCGCAGTGAAATCCTGGATCCACGGAGGTCCACACGGTGCACATACCACGCTGTCGTACATCCAGGCGGCGGCAGTCACACGGTACCCGATGTGTGCGTACAGGCAGTACGGGATCCAGTCGGTGCCATAGGCACGCCGCACCGCCGCAGGCCCCTCCCTGGCGCCATTGCACCACACCGACGTAGCGGCCGCATGTTCCCTGCACACCACCGCCATGAGCCCGTGCTCCCACCGTGGGCTGCGGTATAAGGAGCTGACCCTCACTACCGGTGTGCCAGGCGCTAGCCTGGGGGGGAGCCCTGGTCCCGGCCGACAAGCGCTCAGCTGCGGCCGCAGGAGGGGTCGGCCCCAGGAGGGGGCCCAGGGAGCTGAGGTCCGAGAGGGGCCCAAGGGAGCCGAGCCGCAGGTGCGATGGACACGGGCGCTGTGGGCCGCTACCACAGCAGCCGGCGGGCCCACGCCAAGAAGCGCCTGCCCACGCCCACCCCCTGGCGGCCCGCCTTGGACCACGTGACCTGAATGGGCGGGAGGCCGATGAGGGCGGGAGGCACAGGCAGCATCCGGTGGGAAACGCGAGGAGACATTGCCTCAGCGGAGGCAGCAGGCCCGTTCTATGGGAGGTCTTCTGCGCTCTGCCATGCGCCCAACCATTTCTGCCTGGCGAGGCAGTTCGCCTGCCTTCGAGACGGGGGGCGAGCCCAAGTGCCTGGCGGTTGATTGGTATAGACCATGAGCCGGGTCGCTGCAGCAAAGCCCCAACCACCCCAATTAAAGTAACGTACAGATGCTGCTCGCTCGACCGCTTTCGTACGCACCTGGCTCTCGCCGCCGGTGTGCTGGTTGTTGTTGAAGGCGCTGTCCTGGCCGTGCTGCGGGCAAGAGTTGGGGAGGGGCGTGAGCGGCGGAGAAGCCCGGCAAGGCTCAAGGCGGGCGGCCCCAGCGTTGCCGAGGGGCGGGCCGGGCCGCGTGGCTGGTTCCGTCCATTCCATACATACTGTCTTGCTTACATCATATATGTAATGGTAATCCACCGAGAGTTGGTTGTCCATGTCAAGGCGCTTGAGCCCAGCCCGTACCCCATCCGGCATGAAACAAACAATATCATTGTGCCTGGCATTGACTACTATGGGTACGATACCATGATGATACCAGGCGTGCCAGAAAGCCATTGAGCCCACCTGCAGGAAGTGGTCCATGTAGGCACCCGAGCCGGCCTTTTCGGACACCACCACACCCGACACCTGACGGCGCGAGCGAGGCGAGGCAGCGGCCACAGCACCAGCGTCGTTCCATGGGCAGGCGCCTTGCTTCCCTCTCCCGCCTGGCGCGCGGACCCGGCCGAGCTCCACGGGGCGGCATACGCGGCACTCCGGGCTTTAGGGTCCCTCGCTGATGGCTTCGCGGCCGCGGGCTGCCGCGGGCTTCAGTGCGCGCACGGCCGTGCTGTACGTCAAGGCGAGTTCTGCTGCCGGCTGTCGCTGGCGTTGGTGGGCACGCGCATTGTCGTTGCCGTGACAAGGCGCAACGGTAACGGCTGCGACAGCCGCGGCAGCGGTTACGTTGTGCAGCGTTGCAACCCTGTGAGGCAAGCGGTCCCTCGCCACCTCGCCACCCGTGCGTAACGACGCCCCACCACTCGCCTTGATCTTGTGCTCCCCGCTGCTGCTCTCCGGCAGCACCTGCTTGCGGGGGTTGGTGCGAGGCACGCAGCCAGGAAACATGGTGGTCGTGATGCAGGCGCACAGGACACCAGGCAGAGGAGGTGCAGCGGGGCAAGGGGCGGTGCGAATGCATGTACCTGCGGATCGGCCCAAGGGACCTGAGGCAGCAGAGGTACACACGCAGCCGCGCGGAGGGGTGCTATGGCCCCACTAAGCAGGGCCTCGCTCGAGCCCCAGGCCACACAGCACAGCGAAGCACAGCGCAGTGGTTCACGTGCCTAGGTCAGGAGAACGCCTCCTGCTCGTTGCATGCGGTGTCCAGTCTGGCCTGGGATGCGTTAAGCAACAGAGGGCGCCCAGCAACCTGCCGCTGCTGAGGCACGACAGACCCTGCACGTGCGCACCCTGAACTCGACCAGGCAGTCCGCGTGTTGGGAGACCTCCAACAGAAACATGTACGTCTGCGATACCTGGGGTGGGCGAGTGGGCGGCCAGGCGGCAGGTGGGGTTGGGCTCGGGCCAGGCGCTAGCTAGTCCTCGACCTGCCGAGCGCAAGCCCGCAAACAATAGGCGGCATGTGTGACCACCCACCCAGCGCAGCCCCAGCGGCGTCACGCCGGCCCTCACCCAAATACTCGCAAGTCCCTGCCCTAGCTAGCCCAACACAAGAGCGGTGTCATGAACAGGCTGTCGAGCTGCGTGACCCGGAAGGACCGTTGTTGTACATGCCATGTCCGTCAGTGCGGTGTTATCCCGCACGCAGTACTGGGATGGGCGGGATGCAAGCCCAGCAGGCCCAAGGCACGCAGCGCCCGAGCCACTACCCACCCCCACCCCATCCCCGACCACACACACACCGCACCCCTTCGCGGTGGAATGCTTCGATGGTCTTGTTGTCGCAGGTGCAGCCCGACACGCAGCTGCAGGGCAGGTAAGGCGGGCCGCAGGGTGGGGAAGGCGAGCTGTGCTTGCCAAACTTTTGTAAGAGAACTTTCTAGATAACCAGGCGAATGGCAGGTACATGAGCGACGAGCAAGGAAATGGCATGGACTGGAACTGGGACAAGCCCGCCGAGAGGCAAGCAATCCCGCCGCTGCTGCGCTGCTGCGTGTTCACTCACGTCGCGATCGCCTTGCCCATGTGCTCGTAGCTGCGGAGGTAGTGGAAGAACACTGGAGGAGGGCGGGGATGGGAATGGCTGGTCGGCAGGAGGGTTGACACGAAAGGAGTTGCTGGGCCGCTGGCAGCGGCAGGCTGACACCAACATACGTGCATACTCAATGCGGGGTTCCGTAGGGTTGGCCCACCGCAGCGCCACGCCTCACCACGGGCGCCATCACAGTTAGCTGGCGCCACAGCAGCATGCATATATGCGACAACACATCTATCACCCTAGGGACGTGCCTGCAGACCCCCGTCTCACCGTGGACCTTGTCCAGTGACGGCGTTTGACCCGGCCCCACCACGCCGCTGCGGTCGGTGTTGATGCGGAGCGTCAGCCGGGAGCCGACCTGAGCGGTCGTACGGCAGGGTACGGCAGGACATGTACGGCTGGCAGCCAGCTGGCTAGGTGCTGCCGTCGCGCCTCAGCCCCAACCAGGCAAGCAAGCAAGGCAAGCAAGGCGGGGCCTGGGCACAATACAAAGCCTCCGTCCCCAGAGCCCCAGATAGACCAGCGCGCGCGGTACCTCTGTTGCCACGTAGCCGGGCTTGGGCTTTTCCACTGTGCCCTCACTGCGCACAGGGATTCGATGCCGGGCGCATATACATGGGGACACCAGGAGGGCGCGCGCGCTTGCAAGGTAGCGCACGAGGATGGCAGGGCTGCCCGGGTCGGAGGCAGCCGTCCTCTGATCCCAGGTCGGTGCTGGCGCCGCTGCCGGGCCCCGTTGGTGGGACGCAGCGTCCCTGCATCGCCCGTGGAATGCGCAGCTGCCCCCTCCCCCCCCACACACATACGTTGTCCTCACTTAGTGTTGTTGAAGCCGGAGGTGGCCTCAGGCACAACCAGGGCCCTGGGGGGTTAGGGAGGGAGGGAGGGGCGGCTATATGAAAGAGGAGTATGTTGACTCATGTCAGGAGGGCGCAAGCAAGGCGCGCCTGCCATGAGAAGCTTATGCCATACGCGCCCGAGGCCATGCGGCGCTGGCTGGTGTGACGCTGCGTACGGCCGATGCCGTACAGGGTACGACACCTGCCAGGTACGGGCGCGCGCCTTACCTGAAGTCCTCGCCCAGTACGCACATGGAGCTGGCGGGCGGCACGTTACCTACAATGCATGGACACACGCAAAAGGCTTGCAGGTGGTGCCGACACAGGGACAGCAGCGAGGTCGCCCGCCGTGCTTGGGGCAGGCAAGCGCGCCCACAGCACGGCCCGTGTGCGTGGCTGGAGCGGGGGCCAGGGTTCTTGGAGGAGGGTTGACAACCCCAGCCATGCTGACGTAGGGGGGATGGATGGGGGCGGGGCCGCAATACCATGTACCGCCACGCCTACGCCCTCCCCGCGGCGAGCCCCTGGCCTGGCCCAAGGTCCGTCCTACCCGGATAGATGGGCGGCCCCAGCGGCTGGTCGCACTCGTGGGTATCCTCCTGAGCGTACGGCATCACTAGCAGCTGGGAAGGGGAGAAGGAACATGCAAGGCAAGTATGGGCGCAATGGGTGCGGGTGCGTGAGGGATAGCTGAGAGCTCATCACGGATGGCCGAGCCCGACCAGCCCCCAGCTGATGCGCCCCTGCCGGCCCCTGCCTCCCAGCTTCCCATGATCCCAGCCACCTTGACCGCAGCCTGCTGTATCATGTACACGGCCAGATCGGCCATCATCTTGTGCCCGTGGTCGCCAGGGTCTGGGCGGGGCAGGGCAGGAGAGGGGAGGGGGGGGCAGGCAGGGAGGGGAGGGCGAGGCGGGGCGCGAAGGCGGGGTGGGGATGAGCGCACATTGCATGACGCGCTGCCAGCGAGTTTCGCCTCACACTTCGACGCCCCAAGGATCCCATGCGCAGGGCCCGCTCTGCTATGGCCGCCACGCACACCCACGCCGCCTGCCTTATATATTTTCGGTAACGGCACCAGCTCGACGCCCCAGCCGGCGACCGGGGCGGGCAGGTGGAAGGGCCGGGCCCCCGTGGACCTGGCCGCTGTGCTGGGGTCGGCGCTGGAGCAAACTAGGGCACTGCAACAACCTAGAGTGCTGTTGTCAGGCTGGGGCACTAGGGTAGGCAGCGGTGTGGGGTGCGGCGCTTTGGAGCGGGGCCCTTTGCAGTTGGCTGTACGGTTCCGGCGGCGCCATGCCATAACACACATGCCCCGAACCCCATGCCCCGACCCAGCCCCGCCGCCTCACGGAAGTCCGCAAACGCCTCCTGCCACTGGAACCCCGGCCGCTCCTCGATCGCCGCCAAGCGGTACAGCGCGTTGCGCAGCGACAGGCTCTGCACGTCGTAGTACGACGTTACGGAACCTGGACAGTACGGCACGATGGTACGGGGCGAACAGGCGGTACGGCACTTGAGCAGTACGGTACGCACGATGGCATGGGAGGCCGTCAGCATCAGGACTGAGACTCGCGTGTGCGCATCGTGTCAAGACAGAGACAGGTCGGGCCCCGGTTACGGCCGTCCGGACATGCGGCGGCCATGCAAGCGTCATCCGGCAATGGGACGGCATCCGCCACACCCACTCATCGCATCTTCGGTCGTCACGTAGTACGGCCTGCGGAGAAGCCACACACCCTCAGCCGACCTGCGCTTGCCCAGACCATTGCTGCGAAGCTGCGCGTCGCCCAGGCAGCGGCAACCTCAGCCACACGGCGGGCCGGCACCCCTTCGCTGTCGCTACCGCTACCAACGCTCTGCGACCGCGCTCGGCTGAAGCTGGCAGCACCACGCAACCCCTTCCCTTGAAACACACATGCTCGTCTTTCTGGCAGCGCTCGAGTCTCCACAGCTCCCCACCGACCAGCACATCCTGACACTCACGTGTAGATGTCGCCTGGCGAGTTCCTGGGGTGGCCTGGCGGGTAGTTGGCCATGCCGTGAGTGGTCACGTGCATGAGCACCACGGCCGGCTGGCCGGGCAGCGCCAGGATGCGGCGCACGAGCCGCTCCATCTCCTGCAGGGGACATGAGCGCATCGATCGCAGCACGGGGTTACGTATGATGGTCCAGAAGACAACCAGCGGCTGCCGCCGGGGGTTGCTGAATGTCCTGAGGGAGGGAGTGGCGACCGACGAGCTTTGATCGGGTGACCTCAAAGCCAGAGCGCGAGCGGGTGGGCAGGCGGGCAGCCAGCCGCGCGGCCGCGCTACAGCCAGGGTTGCGCGTTTCACATCAGATCCTTCCCCACTCGCCAGGACGACGCGGTTGTTAAAAAGCGCCGGGTCGTTGCCGTTGTTGACTGCGGTGGCGGTGCGGGATGATGGGGCGGGGTGCGGTGCGGTTGGGTTTAGCTGCGGTTGGGTGCTTTGCTTGCGAGCAGGTGCGTGTGCGCGTGAGGAGGAGAGAGGCAGCCCGCAGCGCACCCTGTGCACCCTGCACGTTCCGTACATGCCAGCTGAACAGCTGCGCGCGGCCCTTGCTTGGGCACGGGCGGGGAGCCGTCCATGCGCGCGTTCCCCCGTGAGCCCGTGCGCGCTTACGTGTGAACTCCACAAACACCAGGTCGACGTCCCGGTCCACAGACGCCTCCAGGCACAGGCTGCGGGCGTGGTGGGGTGGCGGGGTTTGCGGGGATGGGATTGCACGTGCGCGCACAGGTGCATTTAACCGCATTCCCTTCGCGCACGGGCGACGCGCCACTCTACCCGGGGCGTGCTGTGCCGCGTGTGGGGTTCTGTTCTATCTGACACTGGAACACACACACACTATATGTTACCTATGTATGAACACACACACAAGGGGGACTGTGGCCCCTTCTTTGACAAGTCTTCGTACAGACCCGCAAGGGGTTTGGCGGGGGCGGCTTCGGTTGATGTGCGGGCATGCGCACGGGCTGAAGACACCGTCGAAGTGTAACATATATGGTACACAAACGTGCTTACTATATGTTGCCTATTTGTGAACACACACACGCGCACGTGGGTCAGGAAGGCACTGCCGCGGGAGCACCCAATTGTGAATGAGTACAACGCGCGCACTGACGGCGGCCGAGTTGAATTAACGTACTTTCTCCAACTACTCCGTCCCAACGTACGCGCGCTCACATCATGTAACCGGCAGTGGTCGCGGGCACGCATCCGTTGCGCGTGATGATGTCCGCGTGGGGGAAGGCCGTGATCTGGGGGCGGCGCGGACGGGAGGAATTGCGGGCGGGGCCGCGGCGCGGCATCTTGTGTGCTACGGTAGTAGGCGATGAGGCCCGGGCAGGGTGGGGCAGGGTAGGGCAGGGTTGGAGGGTGGGGGGTGCGCATGTCGGCGATGAGAGCTGTTGTGCTGTGCGCCGTTGTGACAGGATGGCGCGCGGGATGGCGAGAGTAAGCTGTGTGCGAATGTGGGCAGCCCGGCACCCCCGCCCCGGCGACCGGGTCCGCCTGCCTGCCCCCACGCACGCCCCCCACACAGAAGTATTTCGCGAAGGTAGCACAATATCCGGCCAACAAAGTGCCAGGACCAACGGCCCCTTGAGTACTGTGTTACCCGGGGCCGCCTGCCCCCCCCCCCGGGGCCAACTGGGGCCGCCTCCCGTCCCGTTTATCCAGGGCCGCAGGCCCGCCGGGCCGCCCGGGCTGCCCGACCGCGCACCCGGCTCACGCACCAGCCACTTGGAGAGGATGCTGAACCAGTCGGTCTCGCCCCTCACGGACACTCCGTGGCCCCAGCTGATGCTGCGGGCATAGCGTCCGCCAGGAGGGCGGCGTGGAAGCGCGCAAGCGCGTCGGGAGGGGCGTTGCCCAATGGGCAGCTAGCAAGCCGCAAGTCGCAGGCAAGGTCACGGCCCACACAACGCGCCTCAGACATGCGCTGATGACCTGCCTTACGGCATGCAAGTGTGGTACGCACCTGCCGCCTATGAGCCCTATCTTGAACGGCTTGGTGGCGTTGTGGTGAGCGCCCAGCATCTGCGCGGCCGCCCCCGCACACGGGTCCCCACGTCGGACTGGCGCGCTGCCTGCTGAGCGAGGGTCCTGCACTTGCTGCTGGTCCCGCCGCAGCCAACGCAAGCAAGCAAACCCCGCCCCGGCGCCTGGCCGGCCCCACGCACCCTGTGCAGCACCTTCCTCAGCCGAGACTGCGGCCCCAAGTAGGCTTGGCCCCGCTCCAGCGCCGTCCGCGGCAGGGTGTAGCTGTAGTTGCCTAGCGTTGGGAGGAAAGGAGGGACGGGGAGGGGAGGCAGGAAAGGGGATGAAGTTGGGAGGGGCAGTAAGGATGGCAGGGAGGGGGCCACACGGTAGGGACGGCCGCGCGTGGTCGGCCCCGGACCCGCAAGCTCAAGGCGGGGCGACGGCAGGGAGCTCGACTGCCCCCCGCGCCCCCTCACCCAGCACGTGCGACAGCAGTGCGGCCACTGGCTGGTTGTTGACCGCCAGGCCGCTCCAGGTGTGGCCCCAGTTCCAGTCTGGGGGAAGGAGCGCGTGGAAGGTGGGGTGGAGGGGCGGGTGGACGGAGGAGGGTTAGGGAGCAGGCCGCACCCAAGCGGGGTGCTGGGGCGGTGCGCTGGCTGGTCTGGTGCCTCTGTCAACCAGGGTGGGGACTAGGGAGGTGGTGCGGTGCGGCAGGCCGCCGGGGATATGGCGGCGGCCAGGCTGCCTCCTGGCGGCGGCAAGTCCGTAGCTAGCGGAAATCGCTGTTCCCGCACGGCTGTGCACGGCTTGCGGACGTCCCTCTCACCGTTATCAGCACGGTGCACGGTGCGCTCGTTCTTGTCGCCATCCCACGCAGCGTTGTCGGCCGAGGCCCGCAGCGCACACGCCAGCAGCGCCAGCGTGAGGCTGATAACAATCGCCACTCGAGTCGGGCGGGGGACACCCCCGGTGCCTTGCAGTCGAACGGTGCGGCGCAATCTGACAGTCGGGCACACATCCCCCTTGATAGCCTTACGCAAGGCTGCACGGGTGGTTTCCAAGCGTTTGCGGCATTCGCTGCAAGGCAGCCCGTTTTTCGTCTGTAGCGCCACTGGCATGTTAATTGAGCTGCTGTCGTGTGTGCTTGATCAGTACTGCGTGGCTTGCAAACCAGTCATACGTAGGTCGCTGTGCCCGGCTCAATCGGTCACCCGCTCACAGGTGCGCTGCTGAGCACCGCGCGCGGTTCAACTGCATATCCTGTGGTCTTGTGTGACGGCTAAGGGGTAGCAGGTTTGCGCCATCGATATAGAAACTTGAATTTCAGAACTGTTGGCCGTCACGCCTCATCGAGCGCATTGCTAACTGTCACTCTATTAAAGAAGATATAATTTACCAGCTCTAGCGTGTCAAAAAGTAAGAGTTTGGCATCAGCAGGTCAAGCGTCAAAGATACAATCGTAATACCGGCGACCGGCGTCAGAAGCTCTGTACGTTTCGCATACACATAGACGATACACATAGACAACATGCAGCCGAACCTGGCTACGACACCTGGCACATCAGTACGGCTGCCCCGATCGACGGGCTGCTGACTAGTTCTGTGTCCGGGTCTGGTGCAGCGCCTGCTGGGTCCCCGGGTTGGGATGTTGTAGCCCGGGGCGGCAGCTGCCCCCCACTTTCGCGCCTGGTCTGACTCGTTGTGCGGGTGCCTGTGGTGCTTGCTGGCGGGTTGGGTGTAGGGTGCTGCTTTTGGCCCTGTGGGGCCTCGCGTTGAGTGCCAAAGTCCGGCTCCCGAGTCCGGCCCGTTCTGGTTCTGAGTGGTCCTAGTGACTCGCTGTGACGGCTGGGACGGAGGTCAGCCTATGCGCGCTGCGCGGCTGGCTCGTGAGCGCGTCTCCTTGTGGGGGCGGCGTGCGTGGGGCTGGGGCTTGCCGCTGGGGCGCCGCGGTGGGGCGTGCCGCTGGCGGTCGTGCGCTTAGGGGCCAAGGGTGCTCTGCCTCCCGTTGCGGCCCCTTGCTCATCTGTAATTTTCCTTTCCCTGCTGACGCGCGAGGCCACGGCCGCGCACGCGCTGCGTTCCGCATACACCCATATAATGTATAAGCGTATCAGTTTGGTTTGACATCAACCCATCAGGAAGACGCTACCGCCGGCCAACTCGTCCCTCTGCCTGCTAGCGGACCCAAAGCTGTCCCAGCTGCGCATGGGTGCATTCATGGCTCGCCCCAAATGGGTGCATGGCTCGACCTACCAGGAGAGGTTCGCCCCTACTCGGCGATGCGTGTGTCCTGTGTCGTATCGAGTTTAGCCGAGCAACGCGCCCCTGCAGGTCCGGCCACATGGGAGACCCGCTGTCCGGCCAGGAGCCGTGCGGCTGCTCAGGAGGCCGCCTGGGGCTGCTGAGGGGGCACTGGTCCTCACGAGCCGCCTAGAGCGCAGTTCGCCTTCGACCTTGTGGCGGCGCGTCACGGTGCGCCCAGCCAGCGCCAGTCTGTCTCACACCTCACGGGTACACCATGGCCCCAGCAAATGCTGCGGGGGCTTGTGGGCACAGTGCATATACAAGCTCAGAAGACAGGTGAGTTGGTGTACACGGCTCGCTCTGAATCTTCGGCTCTTGCGTCTTGCGTAAGGCTCTGACTCGTATGTGCCCGTGTCTGGACTGGTGGGTGCCGTTGACCATTGCCTTGGGCTGCGCGCCCCTCCCTCTGCTGCTCGCACCGTGTCCGTGCATTGCCATGGGTATTGGAACGGTGTACCGGTATGTTCGTGGCCGGGGCTTTTGCTGCTGGCGTTCTCGCGCATCCAGGGCGCGGGGCTGGGGTTGGTGTCTCGCTGGTGCTTGAGAGTTGCCTCCGTCGGCCCCTCCTGGAGTCCTGGTGTGGCCCCTCGACCCTTACCCATCTGTCACACTCCTTTCCCACAGACCCGCCCCATCCTCCAGCAACGGCGACGCCCTTCGTGCCGAGCAGCAGAGACCCTTTATGTCCTGCACAGGTTGCATCCCTGACAAAGCAGTGCGTCCCCGCTAGCGCGTCCATGTGGGCCCTTGGGAGACGGCACCGACTGGCACAGCGCCCCCGCCTGCGCCGCCGCTCGGGCCCGCACGATCACCCGCACCAGGGTGCCACGGCTCGCCGCGCAGTCCGCCGCGGAGTCCCCGGTCGCGCCGGCCCGCCCCCACGCATCCGCCCTGTGCAGCACCCTCCTCAGTCGAGCCGTGCGGCGGAGCGGCCGAACGGCCCAGTGGCCGAGTGATCGAGCGGACGAGCCGAGCACACACCCATTGCTGGGGGCCTGGCAGACACGCTCGAGCCCGTCACACAGCTCGCACGCACTGTACTGCGGCCGTGCGGCACACCACGGTACCGCGGCCTCCCTGACGCTACCGAGTTACACCACGCATGCAGTACATGCGTGCCGTGTTGCATGTGCGCTCAGCCGTGCGCCTTGGTTGGCCGCCGATGGCGTACCGGATACGGGATGCCAAGCGAGGCCCCCGCTGCCTCTCCCGTGACCAGGAGACGGCCCTCGTGCGGCCCTGCCCCCCTGGCGGCCCCCGCCTGCACCAGCACTCGGCGGGCGTGCGTCCGGGGGGCTTGGCAGCCGCCCCTGGCATCGCGCCGCCCCACCCTAGCAGATCGACTGAACTAAAGCGGAGCCAACAGACGGTCGCGTTGCCATCTGAACCTGCCCTACCCAGGCTCCAGCGTGCAGCCGACCTCGGCGGTCGTCTTAGGTACATTGCTTTATCTGGACCTTCCCGCTCGCTCATTGACTAACGGAAAGCCTCGCGCGAGCATCCGGCGGAAGCGCTGCAGCGTGCGCCGGGGCGACACAGCAGCCCTCAATGCAGCGCCCAACACAGCAACGTAGGCAGTGCCGAAATGCAATGTACGTGCGGCGATACGGCATGCGACACAGAGTACGACATAGCCTGCTCGGCCCCGTCAGCCGAGTTGTCGAGCTGGCGGGCTCGTGCCCAGCCTGACACTGCCTCCGCACAGATGGCACCTCTCTACGGCTCCACCTGCCCCCGCGAGCACGAGCACGAGCACACACACGCCCAGGGGCTGTGCAGACCACGACGCCGCGGTCCTCCTCGCCCATGGCGGGGGCAAGGGGAAGGCTGCAAGCACCCGGCAGCGCCGGCCCCAGGTGCGCCGCTGCGCGCCGCACCGAGCCGTGTGGCCAAGGTGGGGATCCCGCCGCGCGCGCTAGCCTCCCTTGGAGAGGGTGACCTGCGTGGTTGGGGGAGGGGGGGCAGGCAGCAGGCAGCAGGGGCCGCCCGCCTGCATGGAAGGGCAGCGCTAGCGTGGCTGGCCGCAGGGTGCCACGCAAGGCCGCTGTCGCCCAGCCAGCCATGGGTGGCAGCATGCAACTTGGCCCCCGCCCGGCCCGGGCGCTACGGACAGCCGGCAGCGGCAGCGGCCACGAAGACACTGGCGCAGGCCCCCCCGGTGCGGCGGGCTGAGCGAAACCGTTCGGCTGGCGCCGTTTCTGCGGGGCTAGCTAGGGCGCCGCGCCACAGCTTGACCTTGGCGGTCCCTCGTGTTGGGATCCCTACGTTCCCTTCATGCACGTGGGGCTGCCCGTGCTGCAGTGCTCATGCGCCGCACGTGTTGCCCACGGCGCAGCCCCGGTCGGGCAGTCCCCACCTGCTGCTCCTCGCCATTGTGCTGCGTCACGCCGAAGGCGCCCTCCCCTTTCTGCGTGCGGGCCAGCGGCAGCGACATGGGCCGACATGGGCCGACATTGGCCGTGTGGCGGCGGGCGGGGCAGGTCGGCGGGCGTCTGCTGCGGCCGCGTCAACAAGACATTTGGAGCCGCGCCGCCAGCCAGGGTGCGGGGGGCTGCCTTCATTGCGGAGGCACAGCCCATGTGGCGTGCTGCGGCAGAGCCAGTGGCAGTGTCCCGCCAGCTGACGCGCCCTCACGCGCACCGGGAACATCGCGTCCATCCAGCCGCCGCTGCCGGCCTGCTCCGAGACCACAACGCCCGCAACCTGCGGGGCATGGGGCATGGGGCATGGGGCATGGGGCATGGGGCATGGGGCATGGGGCATGGGGCATGGGGC
>BDDC01001299.1:0-29119 GCA_001662425.1 Chlamydomonas sphaeroides
AGCCCCATGCTTTACGCACCCTGCCCCCTCCCCATCCGCCCACCTGCAGCCGGCTGCGCCGCCGTGGCCTGCCCATTGATGTACGACCCCGTATGCGGCGCGGATGGTGTCGTGTACGGCAATGGCTGCCAGGCCGCCTGCACCGGCGTCACCGTTGTGTCCAAGGGCGAGTGCGGCGGCGGCGGTGTGGACGGCTGGCCCGGCAGCGAGCCCGGCGTCATCGTGGAGGTCCCAACCCCTGCTACCCCTGGCGACAAGCAGCCCGCCTGCCCCTGCCCCAAGATCCTGGCGCCCGTCTGTGGCAAGGATGGGGCGACGTACAACAACGCCTGCATCGCAAAGTGCGCCAGCACGCGGGTGGCGTACGAGGGCCGCTGCGCTGAGCCAGGTGAGGGGGCTTGCAAACACGGCTTGCAAACACTCCGCATCGAGTTCGCCTGGTGATCCGAACTGGTTGCAGCTGCATAGCTGGAAATGCTCCTTGCCTGGCACGCACCCAAGCAACCCTTGACGACCTTCCTGCTGCCCCTCCCTCAACCGCCTTCCGTAGCCGGCTGCGCCACCGTCCGCTGCATCACCGAGCGCAAGCCCGTCTGCGGCAACGATGGCGTCACGTACCAGAACGAGTGCTTCGCGGCTTGCACCGGAGTCAGCTTCGGGGAGGGCGAGTGCAAGGAGCCACGCGTAAAAGCGCATGAGGGCAGGGGCGACGGCAGGGGCGAGGGCAGGGGCGAGGGCAGCGATGAGGCCAAGCATGAGGGAACCGAGGGCAGCAGCAAGGGCCAGGTAAAGGGCAAGGATGGCGGCAAAGGCAAGGGCGTGGGCAAAGGCGAGAGCAAGGGCGACCGCAAGGTGAAGGCCCATGACGGCAAGAAGCGCCCGCCGCCCCGCGGCCGCCGCATGCCGCCGCCCAAGGCTGGGCGCTAGGGCATACCCCCTCGCGGGCGCCCCTCGCCGCGTGAGCTGCATGCAATGGACGCTACGCGGCTGCACCGGGCTGCCGTAGTGTAGAGCTGCGACTGTACCGTGATCACGTGTCGCTCGTCCAAGATCTTGTCCGTACATCTCCATGCAGCTGCCGTAGCGCTGCCCGTGATCCGTCGCCGTGCGTCTGTGGTCTAGCTGCGTCAGGAGCTGTCCTGGAAGAGGCGTCCTGAGCTGTGTTTGTGAGATTTTGCGATCCGACATCAAGAGCGCTTGCTGTGGACGGGCCTTGCAGCCCGCGCAGCTCTGTAAGCCGCAGACCAGCGCCCAGCACCTCACGCCCCCATGCTGTCCGCACTCCGCAGCGCCCCTTTCCGGCAGCACGCCCCAGACCTCCACACACGCCGCCCTGCTCGCGCGCCGACGTCCACGTCCACGTCCACGTCCACGTCCACCTCCACCCAGCCCACCCACAACCCACCGCAGACCAGCGCCGCCCTCCGCCCTCCCTCACCTACCCCTGCTCCCTCCCCCCCATCCCTCCCTCCTGCCCACCGCCCATGCTACCGCGCGCCCCCGCCGGCGCCCTGCTGCGCCGCCGCGCGCGCCTTCTGCTGCCGCGCCTTGTCCGCCACCGCCGCCGCTGCGTCCACCTGCGCCAGCGCCGGGTCCTCCGCCACCAGCTTGGGCCGCAGCCGCTGCCACAGCGAGGTCTTCTTCTGCGGGCGCGAAGCCAAGGACGGAGGGCTTGCAGCGCGACCGTACACTGGGCCCCGGCCCGGCCCTTGCTCACGGCCCCGGCTCCTGCAGGGCTCCCGAGTCCCGGCTTCCGCACGGCCGCTCCAGCGACTGCTGCCACGCCTCGGGCTGCCGGGGGCCGTGGCATCAACCCTTGGGCAGGCCCCGAGCATCTGCGCACACGAGCCAATCGCCGGCGGCGCTTGGCACCACCCCTGCCGGGCCTTCGCGCACGTCCCCCCAGCATTGCCGGAGCGCACGCCAATACGGGCGTACGCCAAGATGGGCGTACGCCAAGACGGACGCCGCCCCTTCCTGCCGCTGCTCGCAGCAGCGTCCCCAGAGCGCAGCCGCGTCACGTCGCCACCGCTGCCACGCTGCATGCTGCCGCTCGCCACGCACCTGGTAGTACTTGCTGTGGAAGCCGAAGCGCCGCCGGATGAGCTCGTCGTCCACGGGGTCCTCGTGGCGCAGGCCCTCCCGGTAGCGGTGCGCAATGCCCTGAAGTTGCAAGGCACCAGCAAGGCGGCACAGGCCCAACACGACACGTCTCGGCAAGCCACGCACGCATGCGGCCCTGCCGGTGCGGTCCCGGCCAGGGCGGTCAACACAGGCGCCGCTGAGGCCCGCGGCGTGGCTGGGCTGGTGCCGCCGCGTCCGGTCCGGTCCGGGCACAAGCGGCAGCTGCAGGGGTTCGTCTTCGCGCAGCGCCCAGGTTCTGCACAGGCCTGCGGTCTGCCCGCGCCGTCGGCTGGCTGGCCCTAAGCCTGCAGCGGCCACGGCCCCCACCGTGGGCGTGTAGATGTCCTTCAGGCCTAGTTTGGCAATGGTGTAGGCGTACGACTCGAAGTCCGCCTGCCGCAGCCACGTCAGCATGCGCCGCCGCTGGTGCACCATCATCTCCAGCTGCCTGCGGGCCGCAGAGGCGCATGGGGAGGCGCGAGAGAGCCCAGCGGCAGCGCGGGCGCGGGGTGAGCGACGGCGGGCGTGGGGCGAGCGGAGGCATGGGCGGCGCCCGGTGTGGGTGAAGCGACGAGTCAGCCGGTATCATGGCTGTGCCCGCCCCGGGTATGGCACCGGGCAGGGCCCCACCCTCGCGCCCCACACAGGCGGCCGCCAGCGGCGGCCTCGCCGCCCAGCGGCCGCGACCCTGCTGCCCCCGTTGGGTCGCGGCGTCACCTCATGGAGTGCAGCCGCTTGCGGTTGGCGTCAAAGTGCGGCACCAGCTGCCGCACGCGGTGCGTCCACAGCGCCACTGCGGGGGGGGGGCGCGGGGGCACCGTGCCGTCGGCGCACGCGTGCCGGGGGGGGTGGGGCCTGCCATCCGCGTGGCGCCACACACACACACCACCGGCACACGCAGCGCCAACTGGCCTAGCCGCGGCGCGCGCGCCGGCGGAGCTCCCCTGTGCGCCCCTGCGGGTTTGTGTGCGTGTTTGTCACGCCGCGTGTGCCGCCAGCCCTGGTCCTCACCCATGACCTGCGGCGAGCCGGTGTCTGCGGGGTGGCGCTGGAAGTCGCGGATGACGGCCTGGCGCTCCAGCAGGTGCCGCTGCGCCTCGCTGCACACCGCCTCGGACAGCAGCTGCAGGGACAGGAGCGGGCGGCGGGGGGCAGGGCGGTGGGGCGCGGCGGAGAGACGGCCCGTCCGCTGCGGCTGCGCGAGGAAGGAGCACATGAACGACACGTGTGTGCGTGTTGGGCCGGTGGCTGTTGGGCGGATGAGTCCACTGGCGCTCGCCTCCGTGTGCTGACTGGGGGACCGCGGCCGTCTCCCTGCGGAGCCGCTGCCTCCCTCGCCGCCGCCTCCCTCGCCGCCGCCTCCCTCGCCGCCGCCTCCCTCACTGCTGCCCCCCCCCACACGGCGCAGACCCGCTGGGTGCTGCCACACAAGGCCACCCGCTAGCCCCCACCGCACCATCTCCACCAGCTCCGGCTTGGGCTCCGGCAGCGGCAGCGGCGCAGCGGACGCCGCCGCGTCGGCCTCTGGCGCGGCCGCTGACGCCTCGGCCGCAGCGCCGGCGCCAGCTGCAGCTCCGCTGTCTGCGCTACCCGAGGCACCGGCAGCAGCGTCCGCAGCGGAGGTTGACATGGGAGCGCTGGCACCGGGTGCGGAGAGGGAGGCGGCTGCGAGGGCCGGCAGGCGGGGGTGTGAGGGGGTGTGAGGGGGTGGGATGAACGGCACGCTGCGCCGCTGGCGGGTGGGCACCGCGTGTAGCAGTGCGCAGAAGCTCACCGGCGCCCCATGGCTGGCCCACGAAGGACCAAGGCCTCCAGGCGTGCGCCGCTGCCGGGCCCAGCTGCGACGCCTGTGCGGCGTGCCGGGCCAGCGCCAGCGGGGCGGCGCAGGGGCTGGCGGAGCCGCCCAGGGTGGAGGAGAGTCGCCCCAGCAGCGAGCTGGCCATGACCGCCCAGAGCTTGAGCTCGAGGATGCGATCGCCACGCGCTTAGAAAGCTAAGACAGTGGGGTGTCGCGCCTAAATCAGTAGCATCGTGCAGTCGCGGCAGCTCCGCTAGTTACGCGAATAGCTGGATAAGGTGGTGATGTTTATATCGAATGCGGCGCCCTACACGGCGAGCGTTGTGGCAAGGACTCCAAGGCGTCATGTGCATGGGCAACTGCGGGCAAAGGGCCGGCGTGTCCGAATACCCAAGCGCGAACACCCCGCCTTATACACCAGCACCATGGCGGCACCACCACCAGTTGTGGTCAATGTGGCCAAGCAAGCGCTCGCACCGCTGTTGCATTCCCGATTCCTGATAGGTCTAGGCAAGTCGTTCGGAGTGATCCTGGCGTCAGAAATTGGCGACAAGACGTTCTTCATCGCAGCTGTCATGGCTATGCGCAACCCCCGCGGCACGGTGCGTGGGGGCGGCCAAATTCAGCCCTAACGCTGGTGCAGCAGCCCATGCCCCTCCCTTTGGACGCACAGGTGTTCGCTGGGGCTATGGGAGCGCTGGCGGTGATGACTGTCCTTTCCGCGGGGCTGGGCTGGGCGGCGCCAAACCTCGTGAGTCGCTGCGCGCCATCTGAGTCTGGACGGCTCGTGCTAACCGCGTGTGCTGGCCATCCGCGCAGATATCCAAAACGTACACGCACTACGCGGCGACGGCGCTCTTCTTCTTCTTTGGGTTGAAGTCGCTCTACGACGCCTTCTTCAAGAAGGACGATGTGAGCCTGCCCCACCCGCGTACCCCGTTCCACACCCAGGTTACCCCGTCAGCCCCGCTTGGCCTGTGCAGAACGAGGAGTCGGAGCTGGAGCAGGTGGAGCACGAGCTGAGCGACATGAACAAGAGCAAGGGGAGCCAGGGGAAGGACCTCGACATGGAGAAGCGGAAGACCAACTTCATGGTCACGCTCCTGGGCATGATCTTCTCCCAAATCTTCCTGAAGTCGTTCACGCTCACTTTCCTAGCGGAGTGGGGCGACCGGAGCCAGATAGCCACCATCGGGTAGGCCCGTCGCCGCAGCGGACGCGGCCGCGGCCGCTGACGGCGGCGTCCTTGACAGCCGGCCCGCTGGCCCGCTGTGGCCGACAAGGGCGCAGCAGCCACGGCGGCCAGCGCAATGCCAACACAGCAGCAAGCAATGCAAGCAGCTGGCAGCAGCACACGGGGCAGCCGGGCCCCCCTCCCTGCCCACCGCCGCACCCTCGCCGCTCTCTCTCGTGCCCCTCAGGCTGGCGGCTTCGGAGGACGTGGTGGGGGTCACGCTGGGTGGAATCGTGGGGCACGCCATATGCACGGGCGCCGCCGTCCTGGGCGGGCGGCACCTGGCGTCGCACATCAACGAGAACAGCGTCGCGGTGCGTCTCGCGGGACCGCGGGAGGGCTGCAAGCAAGTGGCGATGTGCGTCTGTGAAGTGGGACGGCGGACAGGGGCAGGGGCGGGATCAAGGCTGTGGGCGGTTGGCCGACAGTGCGCAACTGGGGCCGCTGGGGCCGCTGTGGTCTGAGGCAAGCCATGTCCATGGCAAGGACGGGGTTAAGGCTGGCCTTGCTGGGGTCTGGGCAAGCGCATGGACCGAGTCTCGGGAAGGCATGCGTTCAGCTGTGGGGCGTCCGCTGCGAGACTGCAGCGCTGTGCGCGCACGCGTGCCGATGCGACAGGTGCAGGTGTAAGTCGGTGTGGGTGTGTTCCCGCCGATGTGCTTGTCATTGTTCCCGTCGTGAGGAAGGGGCCAGGCGCAGGTTGCGCGGAGCCCCTCACTTGCTTTGCCAGGGCTGCCCGCCTGCTAGCTAGCCTCCAACCGGCCTGCATTTAGGTACCAATGCAGCCCCAGGCACCACATGCTGCAGGCACCCACCGCCGCAACGTCCATAGTGCCTCACGTGCACGCGGCCCCACCCTTGATCTCTACCGACACATGCCACCCGCACCCCGCCCCGGCCCCTGACCCCGCCCCCAGATATTCGGCGGCACCATGTTCCTGCTGTTCGGAGCCCACGCCCTGTGGACCGGGCCGTGAGGGCGGGGCGCTGATACCGGACCCAGGCGCCGCGCTCTGCGGCGTGTGCGCGCCAGCTGGCGCGCGGTCCGCAGCGCGCATGCATGGCAGCATCGGCGCCCTCGAAGCGTCGGAGCGAGTGTGAGCGAGAGAGCATAGCGGCAGCAGCAGCAGCCGGAGGCCGGGCCTCAGGGGTGGCCGGGCCGTGGCCCAGGAGGTCGGTACGTTGCACGATAAGGCACGCCACCAGGGCGGTGGTACTTGGCGCCGGCCAGAGGAGCCGTCTGAGAGGTCGGCCGATGGCGCGTGGTCGCATTGCCCTCGGATGGTCGGCAGCAGAGAGGACCTGGCTGGCTGGTCGCACACCACCCTCGTGTGTGCAACCGGGGCCTAGGAAGCCTTGTGCGATGTGAGGATTCACGGTCGGCCGGGCTCGGCGGTGGCGCGGTAAGGCTTGCGTCCAGCAAGGGCGACGGTGGCCCTGCGCCGGTCAACTTGGCCTGTGCGACCCTACCGGGTTGGTTTGGCGAGGCTGCTGCTGCTGCACTTGGGGAGGGCATATTTCGGACATAATACCAAGCAATTACGCTTTGTTGACTAGGGTGGAAGCGCCGCATCCGGCGTACACCGGGGCACGCCGCATTGGCAGAGACTGGCCGCCAGCACGTGTAAGCGCGCGTGCAGGGGCTCAACAAGTGCTGGCCTGGGTGTGCGCCAGTCGGGTCCTCTGGTAGCTAGGAAGGCGTGCGATGGCGTCAGGACTCTCGATGACGGTCCATGGGTCACCTACACACTCCGTCACAGTTCAGCTCGTAATAGTCAAAGCATGAAATGTTAAGCATCATTGGCTTTCTGCAGGTGGGGCCGTTGCTTCCACGTTCAAGCCAGAGCGTTGCAGTCGCTGCACTCGTCTCAAAGCGCTGTTACCACTTGGCTCCAGTTGTAGTTGGATGCGGCGCTTGTATCGACACTGACATAGTCTTTCGCCTACCCTCGCCTGCACCAATGCTCGCGCACCGTCGATGCGCGTTGAACGCTCCTGCGAAACCCGGTCGGCAACAGCGCGTCGTGCCCCAAGCATTCTGGTCACGGTACGCATGGGCTCGCGCCGTCGCGTCATCCGACACCGCAGCGCCACACCCTGCGCCAGCGCCACCCTGTACCAGTGGCGTCCCTCTCGTGCCACGACACAACCTCGCTGCCCGACCGCCCCTCACCCCATAGGCTCGGCTTCGTGCTGTCTGCCATCCGTCCCCGCGGCGCCCCCATGGCCCTCGCGACGCGCAAGTGGTGGGATGCCGACACGGTGGCTGTCGTCACCGGCAGTAACAAGGGCATCGGGTGAGGCGCGTTGGGCCCCAGAAGCGGTAGGGGGAAGGCAGGTAGGGCGTGCCCCTGCATCGCGCGCCGGGACTTTCGCCTTCCCAGGCAAGTCGTGGGTGCGGCGCGCATGGACAGCGTTCCCACGTTGATGCACTTGACCCCAACCTCCATGCCCTCCAGGTTTGAGGCCGCTCGCATGCTGGCAGAGGTGAGCGCTGCCCTGGGGGCCTGGCCGCCTGTTTAGCCCTGCCGAGAGGCGCCCGTGGACGCTTGGTAGTGCGCGCCGCAGACTTGGAACTGACCCGCCTGCATTCCCCACATGCTCCCTCCGCACGCAGCAAGGCCTGACCACCGTCATCACGTCCCGCCAGGGTACGCCAGGGCCTCACGCGTACCCCGCCGCTGTGCTTTGTGCCGAGACCTCCCGGCACGACGCATCCACCGTCCACCGCTCACCATGTTGATTAGTGATGGGCAGTGCTCCTGGCATCGGCGCTGGCTGGCGCCCAAGTCTTAGTCGTCATCAGCGCCGCGTGCGGCGCGCTGCCGTGCGCCCTTATGACACGTACCCTGGGAGGCCCTCCCTGCCAACCCACCAACCCGCCAACCCGCCGCTAACCCCCGGACGCAGAGAACCTGGGCAAGGAAGCCCTCGCGAAGATCAAGCAGGCCGGTGAGTGCGGCGCTGGGTATCGAGTTGGGGCCAGCGCCATGGAGCGAGCCGCGGCCCTCCTTTCCTTCGGGGCCTGTCGCGTGTCAACCGCCTCCCCTTGAGGCCTGGAGCATCTGCACCCGGCCGTCGACCGCCAGCTCCGCCGGCCCCGGTGCTCCCAACGGGCGTTGCCTCCCTCCCTCCCTCCCTCCCTCCCTGCCTGCCGCCCGCAGCGCCCGGCGCTCGTGTCCTCATGCACCCGCTCGACATCGCCGACCCCGCCTCCGTGGAGGCCTTCACGGCCTGGCTGCAGACCGAGCTGGGCGGCCGCGGCGTCACCGTGCTAATCAACAACGCAGGTGATGCGCTGCGATGTGATGTGATGTGATGTGATGTGATGTGATGTGATGTGATGTGACGTGATGTGATGTGATGTGATGTGATGTGATGTGATGTGAAGCGCGCTTGTGGGCTCGGCCCGTTCGACCGGTCGCGGCCAGCGAGTGGCACCGGGGCCTTGCCTGAGTGCCGGGCTTAGGGCTGCTGGCCCGCAAGCTGCTTCCTCTGGCGACAGCATCAATCCATGCGAAGAGCCTGCCCGCCGTCCGCCTGGGGCCTGGTGGATGGCCCACGGTCCTGCCTGGCACTGCGCGCCGTCGCGCCCACAGCCGGGCGGTGTGCTGTGATGTCCACAACCACCCAGGCTTTGCCTACAAGGGCAGCACCTTTGGCGCCGACGAGGCGCGCACTACCATCGGCATCAACTACCGGGGCACTCGCCAGCTGACGGAGGCGCTGCTGCCCATGATCAAGGGCCCCGGGGCGCGCATCGTCAACGTCTCGTCGCGGTGCGTCCAATGTGCGCCGCCGCAGCACCTGGCTTGGTAGATGCTGTGAAGTCTTGGTAGATGTGGTGCTGATACATGTTTGCCGCAAGTGCGTCCGCAGCAGCTGGTGTACACACGACGGCGCCGCGGGTCGCCCGCCCAAGCCTGACTCATCGCACGCGCCGCGCAACCCAACCGCCCGTCCTGCCAACGACTCCGACGTGGTACCGACTGCTCCGCTGCACTTCCCGCACTCACCACAGCGCTACTGGCGCTGCACTGCGCCGCCTCCTTCCCACCAGTGCACCTCATGCCCGCCCCTCCCCGGCAGCGCCGGCCTGCGCTCTATCGTGCGCTCGCCGCAGCTGCTGGCCCGCCTCACGGCCGCCTCCAGCCCGGACCAGCTGGACGGGCTGGCGGAGGAGTTTATTAGCGCCATCAGGGAGGGCAAGCACGGCGCGCAGGGCTGGCCCAGCTCCATGTACGGTGCGTGGGGCTGCGTTGCTACGCGTGGGATCCTACAAATTATGGCCTAGCACAAGCCGCAATCAAGTCGAAGAACGTATCAAGAAGCCCAGCTGCATTGAACGTGCGTCGGGCGGCACTGCCGGCCGTGGCGGCGAGGCGCATACTAGGCCGGGGCGGACAAGGGGGCTCGCGAGGACCCAACCGCCGCACAGCAGCCCGGCCCCACGACCGCAACCCCACCCGCACTCCCCAGGCACTGCGTTGCCCGCTCGTTCCGTCAAGCCCTTGGTACGCCTCCCTTCTCGCCCTGCACCGCACGCAGGCATCTCCAAGCTGCTGCTGTCGCTGTGGACGGCGCAGCTGGCGGGGCAGCTGCAGGGCCGCGGCATCATGGTCAACGCCATGTGCCCCGGGTAGGGCGGGTGGGGCAGTGCCCAGGAGCTCTGACGGCTCTGCGCGCCGGCGGCCCCGCTTGCCGGCAGCCAGGGCTTTCGCGCCATCTGCGATGCCTGGACCGAGCAGGGGCCCGCCTGGGCTGCACGGAGATGGGCTGAGGGGCCCGTATGTTCCCCCCCTGCCTTGCAGCAATTCTGTGTTCGTCTCGCCTTTCTCCCACTGTATGCCTTCTCACGCTGTTGCTCGGGCCGCACAGCCCGACCCCTTGTCTGTGAACGCGCCCGACCGCTTCCTCGCCCGCTGCTGCCGCCGCCACGCGTCCCGCCTGCCTGCCTCCCTGCCTCCCTGCCTGCCTCCCTGCCTCCCTCCCTCCCTGCCTCCCTGCCCCCAGCTGGTGCCGCACCGACATGTCGTCGCAGGGCGGCACCAAGAGCGCCGCGGAGGGGGCGGACACGGCCGTGTGGTTGGCGCTGCGGGACCCCGAGGTGCGGCCGCGGGCCAGGAGGGGGCGGCTCGGCGACATGGGTCTGCTGCCGTGCTGACGTGGCCTGGGCGCCCGCCCCGCAGGACTTCACGACGGGCGGCTTCTGGGGAGAGCGGAAGCCCATCTCCTGGTAGGGCAGGACTGCAGTATGTAACAGCGTGAAGCTGGGTGCATCACAGCAACGGAACCGCATGTCCTGGCAGCGGCGGGCCGCGGCAGATGTGCCAGGCCAGGTGCAGGCGCGGCGTGTGCCTTGCAGCAGCGGCTCCCGGCGCATCCACGCCAGGGGCTCGGCTTATGTCGGCAATCAGTTGGAAAGAGTTGTGCGTCTGCAAGTTCGGGACCGTTACGATGGTCGAGCTGTCGGGAGGAGTCGGAGTGGCTTCGATGTGCTAACTCGTCCGCGTTTAGTGACATTGATTGCTGTTTGTCTGGTTGAGGGTGGTGACTGCTTTTTTGCGCGATGATTGGCTGCCCGCCTCGCAGCTGTCGCGCGCGTGCTGTGCGGAAGCGACAATGCACCGGCGACCGGCTGCCCTTGGGCGGCCGGCGCGCCATACCAGCTCAGAACATAGAACTTGTTGTAAACTCATGCAAACGTATAGCGTTGACCTCCAACACTGTTGCTCGCGCGACCGGTTACTTTGCCTGTCGCTGTTGCCCGACGGTAGCTGCCAGCGCCAGACCGCCAACGCCAGGTAGCGGTGGCAAAGTGGACGCTACACTGCATTCCTCGGTTAAGCCCTCTGTGACTCGTCTGGAGTCGTCGGGTAGCTGCCCGCGCCACGCATGGGGCCGTCGCGGCCGTCGCAAACGGCAAGCCTGCTCCTCTTCATGGGCCTGAGCTTACTGCTATCAGCAACAGCAGGTATGACTCGCGGGAACATGCTCCGCGCCCGGGCCCCGGGAACACATGTCACACCGCCTACCCGTCCCTACCTGCCCGTGCGTGTGCCGGCTGTGTGACTGCGGCGGCCCCGGCCTCACCCTTGCATCCCTCCCATGCTGCCTTCGCGACATTCGTTTTCTTGCCCTCCACCCAGGAGACATCGTCAGCACCCCAGGGTGCAACTGCGATCCGGTATTCCGGCCGGTCTGCTCGGCGTCCGGCCTCACGCACCGCAACCCCTGTGAAGCGCAGTGCGTGCGACAGACCGTCGCCTATGTTGGGCGATGCGCCGACCCGGGTAAGACGAGACCACGGCATCACACACAAAGTTTCAAGCTTCTCATGGCGGTAGCAGCAACTGGCAGACTAATCCCTGACGTGTCTTTACCCTTGCCTGCCCACCGCGCGACACAGTCGGCTGTGCGCAGGCGCGCTGCCAGGGCCCCGCAGAGCCGGTGTGCGGAGCGGACGGCGTCAGCTACCCAAGCCTGTGAGTTTGTTCTTCCCCTCCCCGGCCTTGCAATCTCCATCTTGCGAGAGTTTCAAGGCCTTTTGAGATCCGTACAACTTGCTGAAGGCCTGTGGGGTCCTGTTGGTCGCACGGGAATAGCCTGCCCGAGGGTGCTGCCCCATGCGCATTTCGAGATGTGTCCAACGCAGGTGCCCACGGGGACTCTCTCACACACGCACACTACCTATTTCTGCACACACATGCTTGCTGCGCCACTGCCCTCCTGCTCCGCAGCTGCGACGCGGAGTGCACGGGCGTCACGGTGATGTCGGCCGGGCCATGCCGAGGCCCCGGCGCCACACCGCCGCAGCCCAGCTCGCCGCCGCTCCAGGTCTCGCCGCCGCCCGCCAACCGCTCCTCTCCACCGCCACCCCTGGCCTCGCCGCCGCCCGCCAGCCGCCTCTCACCGCCGCCGCCCCGGGCGTCGCCACCGCCCGCCAGCCGCCTCTCACCGCTGCCGCCCCTGGCGTCGCCGCCGCCCGCCAACCGCTCCTCGCCGCCGCCGCCCCGGGCGTCGCCACCGCCCGCCAACCGCTCCCCGCCGCTGCCGCCGCCCCCGCCACCGATCCACTCCACCTGCCGCTGCGTCGAGCAGGCCGACGCGTACGTGTGCACTCGCGACGGCCGCACGTTTGCCAGCGAGTGCGAGGCGCAGTGCGCTGGCGCGGAGGTGCGGCACGAGGGGCGCTGCCCCGACCCAGGTGAGCCCCTGTACACATGCCGCGAGCGTGCGAGGGTCCTCGTGCCGGCGGGTCTCCGCTCGCGGGGTCCGGCCCCACCCCACAAGGCAGGCAGGCAGGCCAAGGACGCAGCACTGGCGGCCGCTGCTGCAGTGCGCCGCGAGTGTCGGGCTCCACTCGCCCTGTGTGCCTGTGCCTGTGATGTGTGCCGCAGTGGGCTGCGAAGGGGCGCTGTGCCCCGCGGTCATGGGCCCGCCGGCCTGCGGCGCCGATGGCTCTACCTACGAGTGAGGCGGCGGGGGCGGGGCCACCTCCCCAACCCGGTGTCCCATCCGTCCTGATGAGCGAGGGGTGTTCAGGGGTTCCGCAGCCCAGTCTCGTCGCAAGGGTAGCGGACGGATGGGCTGTGCATGTGTGCGCTGCGCCGTCGCCCGCTGGGGCACGCTACGAGGACTGCGGTCGGGGCAGGGTTGCGGCTCAGTCGTTAGCTGGGCGGCGGCTCCGCCACGGCCCGCTCGCTGCTCGTCGTGGCGTTGACGCGTGTGGCCCCGCCCGCGCCCCACAGCCTCCCGTGCCTAGCGGAATGCGCCGGAGTCTCGGTGGTGGGCCAGGGCGAGTGCGAGGACGGCATGGTCGCGGCCTGCAGCCGGCGCAACTGCACGCAGCAGCCCTTCAGCCCCATCTGCGGCAGCGACGGCAAGACGGTGCGCTCAAGGGCGGATTGGCGGGGCCAGGGCCGAGCAGGCTAGGCGCCAGCGGCCTGGGGCGAGTCCGCAAGTCTCGTCCCTTCTAATTGGGCCACACGCCGGGGCATGCTGGGCCTGGTGCGGCGCCTCCAAACAGGCACCAGTGTCAGCCTGAGTTCCCAAATCTGCCCGGCCCGGCCCCTCCCTCCTCAACCCTGGGCGCAGTACGGCAACGCCTGCATGGCCGCCTGCGCGGGGGCCCGCGTGTCGGCCCCGGGCCGCTGCGGGGCGCAAGGTGCGTTCCTCGCAGCAGCGCAAGTAGCGCTCGCCTGGTCAGGGCCGCGCACCTGGCTGACAGTAACCTTGTACCAACGCCCCATCCTGCAGCTGCACGTTCGCCGCCGCCGTCGCCCCGGCCGCCGCGGCCGCGGTCGCCGCCGCCCTCGCCAGCTCAAGCGCGGCCGCCGGCGCCGCCGCCGCCCTCACCTTCCAAAGCCCCGCCGCCGGCTCCGCGGCCGCCTTTCCCAACCTGCCCGACCGAGTACAAGCCCGTGTGCGGGAGAGTCCTCGGAGCCGCCCGGCGCACCACGTTCCACAACTGGTGCGAGGCCAGCCGCGCCGGCGCCAATGTCAAGTACCGGGGGCGCTGCGCCGACCCCAGTGAGTAACGCATCGATACAATGTCATGACCTGGCCTGGCGCCCTCCTCCCTGATGGGTTATCACCTGTAGATTGTGCTTGGTGGCGGGGTTTGTGCCCGCGCCGGCTTTGTGCGGTAAGCGCCCACCGGTTCGCGGCCCCTGTGTGCGCTCCACCGGCCGCAGGCGGCTGCGCGGGAGTGCAGTGCCCCGCTCCGAGGGAGCCGGTGTGCGGTGAGCCGGGCATGTTGGGAGGGTGGGTGGGGCTGGAAGGAGAGGGATGGTTGGGGCAGGGCTTGCGGCGCAACGCGCGGGCACCGAGCGCCACGCGCGCCGCTGACGTGTCGCCCTTCCCTTGCGGTGTATTGCGCGCCGCGTTCCCCGCCTGCAGGCAACGACGGCGTCACGTACTGGTAAGCGAGCCCATGCACTATGCTGGCCGACTAACCACACGAAGCGAAAGCGGTTGATTCACCAGGCCCGCGGTTGGTGTCGCTCGTTGGGCTGTCGTCGGCATACGGCAGTGGTGCCACCCCCGCCCTCCGCCTCACAGCCCGTGGCGCTCCCTTCCCTCCATCCCCAGGAACGAGTGCACCGCCGCCTGCACGGGCGTCAGCTTCAAGCCGGGGGAGTGCGGCGCCGGTGGCAGGAGGGGCAAGCCGCCGCCGCCGCCAGCGGGAGCAGCTAGAATCGCCGTAGAATCGCCGGGCGAAGGGGACGGCAGCGGCAGTCGGTTACGGGGCCTGGGGTGATGAGTGCCTGCACAAGCGAGAGCGCGAGGCCTGAGCTAGGTGACTTCTCGCATTTTAGATAACGCGAGCGTGTGAAGTTGGAAGGACCTAGCTGCCGCTACGGAGCCGAGTAGGCTTTGAGGGTGGGCACCCGCTCGAGCATCCCATTAACCCGCAGCAGCCCGCTGCGTCGGGAGACTAGTCGGGGCCCGCTGAGTTTATCGCATGATCGAAGACGTGGAGGGAATTTGCTGGTACAGATGCTAGCTTTGCAGGAGGGCTGTCAATTCCGGAGAGTTTAGTGGGGCGCGTGGTTGCGGGTGCCGGGGGCTGACGGGCGGTTGACCAGGGTTGAAGCCGCTGTTGAATCCCGAACGTGAGCGTCGCGCTCTGGCCAGCGGTGCTAGATATAATCTTCGCCCATAAGTACAGACGACCAGACGCACTGCTCGCGCGCTGGCACACAAACCGTTGAACGCGACAGCGCGAACACCCCGGCGCCTGTCCAGCCCAACGCCAAGCAGCACGACACGTCCGCCAAGGCTCATCGTGCTAACCCCCCTCGCCTGCAACACCACTGGCCACAGCAGCCCGCTACCACGGAGACCACCACTGCGGAGCGCGCTGCAAGCCCCGTCGTTGCCCGTGGCAAGTGCCAGCGAGGACCGCACAGCGGCAGCGCAGGGGCCAGGCGTGCCGCTGGATGGTGGGCGCTGGCCGCATAGGCACCCTGTCCGCTTGCTGCCCCTCAGGCAGGGCCGTCCTGCTCCGTCCCTGACATGGCGCGCTCGCTCCGCAGCTGCTGACAGGCGTCCAATAGGTGCGCCGGGCTCCTGCCAACCTGCCTTGCTCCCCGCACGAGCAGCTAGCTAGCTCCACAGGCCCGCCCCGTGTGCTGCACTGCGCGCCGCTCGCACCTCACCGCCACGCCCTCCCGCCACGCCCTCCTCGCACCTGCCCCTCACGCGCCTTCCTCCCTTCAATTCCTCCGCCCCCAGCCGCCGACCAACCCCAATGGGCCGCGGCGGCCACAACCGCAAGACCTTCCACGCGGTGCTTCGCGCAAGACCCTCCGCCACGCCTGCTGCAAGGGCATGCGGGATGGCAGAGGGGCTCACGGCAGAGCGCGCCCCGCTCGGAGGCCAGGCGCTGTTTGGAGGGCAGGGGCTGCTGCAAGGGCCGGCGCTGCTGGGAGGTCCATATCTGCTGTGAGGGCAGGCTTGCCACGCTGTCTCAGTAGTGAAAATGCTTGCCACGCTGTCTCATCAGTGAAAAGGCTTGCCTGGCCGCGGTCACGAGCGCACATTCGGCCCGGCGCCGGCGCGGCGCAGCGCGGGGCACCGAGCACGCTGGGCTGTGGGCGTCTGTGGGCGGTGCAGGCACGGATAATCCGTGATGCACAGCGGTTAATAGCAGACATGGACACACGACCGAAAAGCGCGCCGTGGGTAGCGGCGCAGTGCGACTGGGCGCTCACGTGCAAGTGCCAAGGTACTCGCATGCACTGTTCGACGCTGTAATGCACACGACTCGCTTCTCGCTATCGTTACACCGCTAGCAGCGGCAGAAGGTGTCGGCAGACGGGATTTGCGATGGGGGCGGCTGGGCACGTTATGGGCAGCTGCCCAGTGGCGGTTGGTCTGGATGCTGATAATGTCAGACCTACAAGATGTCGTCGGTCTGCAGCCGTCCCTAATTAAGCACAAACTCCTCATCCCTACAGAGTAAGCCGCCGTTTCTCAACCCGGACGCTCATTCGTAGACGCTCGCCCTCGCAGTATGGTGCGTCTCGTTCGTAATCCTCGTCGCAGCTCGGCGCTGAGCTTGGCAGCGGTGCTCATCGCTGCCATGATGGGTAAGCTCAGCACACCGCCCTCAAAGTCGCTCGCGCCCAACGCTGACTCGTCGCTTGCAACGCACAGCCCTGCCGTCGCAAGCCCGGAAGCACGACGACGAAGGCGCGGTTGACGTTACCACGTAAGCTACAGCTGCAGCACATTGACGACTGCCTTGCTGGCATGCAGACAGCACGTCCGTGACAGCAAACCCGCCCCCCGGCCGCCCCGCCTGCCCCGCGCCCCTGGCCCGTCTTTGCAGCTGCGCCCCCAGCAGCCCCAGATTCATGTGCACCATTGGCGCACTCGCGGCCTGTGATGGTGCCACCTGCGCGGCCAGCGCCTCGGCCGAGTGCATCGTCAAGCCATGCGCCATCAGCGGACGCGGCGTCGACATCCCAGCCTGCACCCCCGTCTGGTACGACCCCGCCACCGGCGCCCTGGTCGACTGCGACGCGCACGATGGCGGACATGACGGCGTGACCGAGCACTACCCCATCTCCGACATCGAGACGTGAGTTTGCAGGCTTACTCGCGTAGGCTAGCCACATGTTGCAGAGGGTAGCTAGATAGAGCGAGGTGGCCAATCCGCAGCTGCAGCTGCGCCGCGCCAGCAGACTAGCCCACTCTCGCTCATCCCTGTCCCGCACCCACGTCTGAGCACGCAACAGCCTTTAATATCCAGGACCCCGCCGCTCGATGTCCACAGGTGCGCACCGACCGCGCCCCGCGTGCTGTGCACCCGTGACGCGGCCGTCGCCTGTGATGGCGCCACCTGTGCATCCAGCCCCTCCGCGCTCTGTCTGGTCAAGCCCTGCCCAGCCGCGTACCGTGGCACCGACATCCCCTCCTGCACCCCCGTCTGGTACGACCCAGCCACCGGCGCCCTGGTCGATTGCGACGCGCGCGACGGCGGCCATGACGACGTGACCGAGCACTACCCCATCTCCGACATCGAGACGTGAGTCCGCATGCTTCCTCGCCCGGCCTAGCTGCATGCGAGTGTGGGGATACCTGGCTTAGCCTGGCGACAGCTGCAACTATGTCGCCAGGCCAGCCCACAAACAATCATCCCATTTCCGGGTTCCGTGCCCTAGAAGCACGTGGCTTGCCGACACCCCGCTGCCCCCTTGCCCTACAGGTGCGCACCGACCGCGCCCCGCGTGCTGTGTACCCGTGACGCGGCCGTCGCCTGTGACGGCGCCACCTGTGCATCCAGCCCCTCAGCGGTCTGCCTGGTCAAGCCCTGCCCCGCCACGTACCGTGGCACCGACATCCCCTCCTGCACCCCCGTCTGGTACGACGCGACGAGCGGCGCCCTGATCGACTGCAGCGCCGGCGGCAGTGGCAGGGAGGGCCGTCACAGCAGCGAGGGGCGCAGGGGTCGCCGCGGCAACCGCAAGTCGGATCTGCCCTGAAGTAAGACCCGCCCACTCGCTGGAGTATGTTACTCTCACATTGTTACCATGTTAGACGGATGTGTGGGGAGGGAGCAGGTGCTGTCGGCTTTCAGGGTTGCTGTTGGGGCTGCGCAGCGTGCTGGCGTCCCTCGCTGAAGATAGAGCGAGGTGTATGGCTGGGGGCGTGTCGCAGGCCTAGCTAGCCTCCAATAAATTCCACGCTGGTTCTAAAACAACAGGGCCTAGCCCGCAGCACACCGCGTCGCAGTTCATGTTGGTCGCTACCAAACCCGGGAGGCGCGGTTGCACTGGTGATCGACTAGGGAGGAGCCGGGCAAGTGACGCATGGCGGTGGCGCCGTGTAGAGCCAAGCGGCACATATACTGCGCTAGTTCGCCATCCATGCATGTAATCATTATGTTCGGCGTTGCTGTGCCTTTTCAGCAAGGTAAGCTGGACTCAGCCAGGGAGGCCTGCAAGGGGACCAGGATGACTGCGTCTACCAGCATGAGTGCGGCAAGCTGCGTGCAGCGCAGGGTACAAGTAAGGAGATGCGGGGTGCTTGGCCCGCGTCCTCATGCGCCCCTGCGGCGAACAGGGTGCTCCCCTGCCCCGATGCGTGGGCGCTGCGCACGGTGGCTCTCGACCCTGTGCTCGCCTCCGGCAACCGGTGCAGCCCGAGCTAGCTGCGGTGCGCGCGGCCGTGGCTTGGATAGCGTCGTAGCGCGCACTGGCTCCTGCGAAGTGTGGCTGGGACCCACCCCAGCAGTCCGTTGACGCCCGCCGTTGCTGGGTTGTGTTGTGGTAATTGCTATGCATGCGTACCCACGGGGCCGTGTCTACTCATCTTCCTACTTATATGCGGTCGCCTGTGGTACTGCACAACTGCCCACGTTAGGCGCGGGGGTGTGGGCGCCGGCGCTGCGCCGGGTGTGGTGTTATAGGATTTGACTCCTACCCTATTTTAGAACAGTTTCGAACTAGCGTGAAAGTCATTGGAGGGTACTCGAGACAACCGCCAGTACTGGCAGCCCGGGGACTCTAAGACTAGACCAGTTAGAGCGTTGATGGTGTGAAATTGTCATGGATCAGCTTTGAGGCCTGCGCGCTCACGGCAGTGGGGACGATGCGGAGCGCCAGCAATGCAACGCCGTATTACATGCGAACGCACCTGGCCAGAGCGCATAGAGAAGAGTAGTAGTTTAGGCAAGCTGTGCTGGCTAATCCGGCGAGGCAGCTGGCGAGGGGCCAGAGCCCCCCGCACGAAAGAGAACGACAGAGCGAAACGGTAACTTGGTCAGTCCGCTTTCAACACAAGGAAGCAGCGTTGGGCAGCGCAGGCCGGTATGGTTGCCAGCATATCGCCGCGCGCCTATGTCCCACGCCAGCGGCAAGAGTTGACAACGGAAGTAGGCAGTTACTGGATTCGACTCCTTCGGTACGGCATCTATCGACTAGAGTCCAAGAGCCCACATGTAGCGAGCTCAGTCCAGCTTAGTGATCCCTGCTTTGCTGTTTCCTACAGGTCACTTGCGCGTTGCTCTCAATCAGCTCACGCTTTGTAAAGAGGAAACTTGCGTCACGCACCGTCCTGCGCTGCACATAACCATGGGTGCCGTGGCTTTGGCGGTGATTCTTCTTGCGCTGGCAGGTGAGGCTTCGTCGTAAGCGCAGGGCACAGGGCCACGAGTCTTAACTGATTAACCATGGCGCCCTGTGTGAGGCGTACCCTTGGTCGACTCGATGAGCTGCAAGATGGTTTTGCTTGGCGCCATACATGCAAGGATATGCATGGCGTCGCCGCGCTGACGCGGTTCGCATTGGGCTGCACCCGAAACCAACCCGCGCGCGCGACAGACGCACCCGACCTGCGTGCGGTAGCAATTGCCATGCAAGCTTCACACCCGACACTCGCGAGCGCAATAGGCTAACGGCGCCGGAGTCCGTGACACGTGGACGTATCTGGACGTATCCTGTGGCGGTGTGCGAATATCCTGGCGGGTTCCCCTTGTCCGCTACCGCCTGCTGTGCTCAGGCGCTGTAGCTGCAGCGCAAGCGCAAGCATCTGGGCGGCCCCACCTCCAAGCCCCCGTGCTGCCGATTGGTGCCCACGACCTGCTGCCCGCGCCCCTGTTCCTGCTTGCTTGCCGGCAGGCGGCGCCGCCGCGGAGCGCAAGCTGCTGCAGACCGAGACCACGTGCCTCTGCATCCAGACATTCCAGCCCGTGTGCGGCGTCGACGGCAAGGTTAGGGTCCACCTCGTCAGGCTCTCCCTGCATTCCGGCTGCAAGCTACGGGACGCCGCCGCCTGGGGCCACCCGAGGCAGAGGTGGCCAGCTCCGCGTCGCTGCTCTCTGCTGCCCTGTGCAGCCTGTAATGCCGAGTCCCTCCGGATCCCGCTGCGCCGCCCGCGCAGACCTACCCCAACGCCTGCACCGCCCGCTGCCAGCGCGTGGCTGTGGTGTACCGCGGCGAGTGCTCCGAGGCCAACGGCAAGAAGTTCTCCCAGTGCAAGTGCCCCAAGAAGGGCCAGCTCGTGTGCAGGTGTGTGTGGCAGCATACGTGTGCCGCACTGTGTTGCAATCAACCAGCACGTGTTGTGTAACCTGCGATAACTTACATCATTCGTGTGGGTGGTTTAGCGACGACCCGGCACATGCAGCGGGCCGTACGGTGCCGCGCCGCGTCGTGGCAGCGCCTGGGTGCTACGTGCCGGTCGAGATGCAGGGGAAGGAGGGGCGTTAAAGCCGGACTGTCAGCCGAGAGCACTGCGAGTTGGGGCGCAGGCGTGGAAGCCCCGGGAGCAGGGTCGGGTCGGCCCCGGCCATCCAGAGGCGGCTCACTTGCAGCACGGCGGGCTCGCGGCTGCGTCGCCCATCACACAACCCGCTCGTCCACGCGCTGCAACCCGACCGCGCCCGCGAGTCACGCCGTGCCGCCCCCCCCTTCCCTTCCCTCGCTGGCGCCATCGACTGCAGCACCGACGGCACCACCTACCTCAGCCTGTGCGCCCTCAACTGCGACGGCGCCTCCCTGCAGCACGAGGGCGGCTGCGCCGACGCCTGTGAGTCTGGCTGGCCGCGCCCTGCGGCCTCCGCCCCAAGCGGGCAGCTAGGATGGCTGGCTGGCAGCGGGGCCTCTTACGTCAGGGGTGCCGGCCGGGGGATGCTTGCCGGTGCGGGGGGGGCAATGCGGACAGCGCACGGCCTTACCGGCAGGCTGGCAAGCGCCGGTGCCGTGCCCAGGCTAAACAGATGACGACACGTACGCTACTCGCTCCTAGGGCGCCGCGTGCAGCGTGCGGCCGTGGCGCGTCGAGCCGGCCCCGTGCCGCCCACCACGCTGCGCTGCCCCCACGCTGCCTCGCTGCCCGTGGCCGCAGCCGGCTGCCTGGCCGTGACCTGCTCTTCGGACGTGGCCCCCGGCGGCGGAGTCTGCGGCGTCAACGGGGTGCGCTGGGTTGGGGCGGCCGTTGGAGACCGTTGGCAGGCTGGCGGCGGCGATGGCGTGCAGGGCTCCGCCGGCCCCACGCCGCCGGGGGGGTGCGGCGCTGGCCTGCGCCCAACACACGTGCCGGGCGGCTGCCCCGGCCCTTTAATTCGTGTCTCCCTCCGTACACACCGTACCGTACCGTCTGGTGCCCGCCCGCCAGGTGACGTACACCAACGGCTGCAATGCCGAGTGCAACGGCATCACGCAGTACAGCCAGGGCGCCTGCCCTTGAGCATGCGTGGCGGCCGGCCGCCGGCCGACGATGGACACCGCACAAGCAGGCAGAGCCCCAATCAAGCAGCCCGAGGAGCTAGAAGCGAGCTGGCTGCGTGCGCTGCGCGCTGTATGGTCTGATGGACTTTGAAGGGCCTTGTGCCATGTATCAGGAGCTGGCCTGGCAGCGACGCTGCTGCGCTGGCGATCAAGTATGTGAGGCGATGTGGCATCAGTGGTTGCCCAGGACATAGCGGCGGGCGCGGGCGCATGTGCTGCTGGCTTCGCAGCTAGCAGCTGGCAGGGGCGACGGCGGCGCGTACAAGGGCATAGATAGGGGCACTGCAATTGTACATACTGTTCACGCACCATGCTGGGCAGACGCGCGTTCTGTGCAGGGCGAAAGGCGGGGTGCCCTCTGCGCAACGCACACGTATGCCACCCAGCCATCGGCCGCCTGACGACAGCAGGGCACGTGATGAATAGCGTGGCGGTGCGGCGCTTTGGCACGGGAGTTCTGACAGCGACTTACGGGTGGGGGCCGCGGCATAATCGCGGCAGCGGCCTGCATTTGGGCTGCTTGGCCTCGGCGGTACATATCTGCCTGGCAAGCAAATCATGACAATGGAACCTTCGCGCATAACAATCAGTGCCTGCGCGCGGGTGGCGCATATCTAGCTGTCATGAGCGACGGGGCAGTGCTCCCAACATTGCGCAGGACGACGATACAGGCCCGCGCGCTGGGTTGGGTGCAGATGCTCGGGCACGAGACACAATGCTGCCTTTGCGCACGCGCCTCGCTCTGTTGATGACTTGCAATGTTTGGAGCCTTGATACCCGGGAGTCCTGGAGAGCCGTCTTGCTTGCCAGGGAAGCGTAGTGATCTGTGGGCGTTTTGTCCGTCAAGGCAGGGCCCTTGTCTCAGCAGTTAGCCAGGGCTCGTACCTTGCCCGCTGCGAAGTCACCCGGGGCGGGTGACTTCCCCTCGCCTTGCGGCTGGGAAGTCACCCGAGATCACGCCAAAGATGGTTGCGCCTAGCAAAATTCGGTACTCCAAGTGACTTCGCTAGCCTTCGGCCGCCTGAGGTCACCCAGCGCGTGTGACTTCAGTCCCACATGGCCAACACATCGGGTGAGTTGGGTGACCTGGGTAACTAAGATACGAGCCTCGACTGGCAGTTACCCTCCCATGACTTCCACGCTGGTCATGAATAATAAGGGACCTTGCCACAGCGTGCCGCATATTCTTTATGGTGTGTTGCTGGGTTGTACCTGCATCCTTCTTTGTAAGGTGCCATCGCTCGTTTGCCGCGGCGCTCGTCAGGCGACACGGAATGTCACGGTAAGTGCCGTACCACCTAAAACATGAACAGACCAAGCGGCAAAATGTACCCTCTAACATTGCTCGTTTGCCGCGGCGCTCGTCAGGCGACACGGATTGTCACGGTAAGTGCCGTACCCTCTAAAACACGAACAGACCAAGCGGCAAAATGTACCCATGGACTAAGTACCACCCGTTGCCAGAGGCACAATATCACTACACCGTTGTGCTGCACTTTTCTGTGTTGACGACCAGCTGCTGCATGCAACAATGGCGCGCAGCTCTCCAACCCCGCCGGCCTTCATCATTGCACCCGCACTCGCCGTCGGACTGCTTATACTTGCAGGTGCGCCTCGGCATAGCAGGCAAGCGCGACCACATTGAGGTTTCTCCAAGCATACATCAGCAGCGCTGCAATCAGCGCTTGCAGGCAACCTCAGTCGCCCTAACGGGTCGCATTCTATCTGGGGCTTGCAAATGGAATTTCAGCTTCGTGCTGCTTGGTCCTGGCTTGCAACGTGCACAAAAGTCGATTGGGCAACGGTTTCACCGACGCGTCGCTTCAAAGCTTGCGCCCGAGCGGATGGGCGAAGTAAACATAGCGCACTCAGAAACAGCAATTCATCGGACGAGCTGTGATGCCCGTGACATGCCGCTTCGCGAGCACCTTTCCCGTTTCGCTGAAACCCTACCCGACACTCCCCGGCTTGCTGGCCCGCAGGCGGTGCCGCAGCGGACCGCCAGCTGCTGAAGGCGAGGGACTCCGGCTGCTTCTGCCCAAGCATCTACAACCCCGTTTGCGGTGACGATGGCAAGGCAAGGCGTGCGTGCCCTCTTACTGTAGAACCACCGCGAAGTCAGTGGAGGGTACCTGAGGCAACCGCCATTACTGGCAGCCCAGGGACTCTAAGACTAGACCGGTTAGCTTGTGAACGTAGGAGGAAATATGTAGTCCAAGGGCAGCGTGAATTCCTGCGCGGTTAGTCGGGACGACGCGGGATTGCCAACAGCGCCGAATTGCGTGCGAACGCACCTGACCAGGGTGTAGAGGGATGCAGTAGTACACTAGGCAAGCTGCGCTGGCTAATCCAGCACTGCCGCTGGCGTGGGAACGGGCCCATCCCAGCCCCGCGCACGAGAGGGAGCGAACCTGCTGTACGTAGAGCGACAGAGCGAAGCGGCAGCTTGGCCAGTCCGCCTTCAAGCCGTTGCAGCAGCGTTGCACAGCGCAGGCCGGTATGGTTGTGGAAAACTAAAGCGAAGCCAGGGGTACAAGCCTGCCAAAACGAGGATTCACTATATCCGGTATCCTGCGTAGAGGGGCGACGGCACAGCAGACAGAGGCGAGCAGGCCGCAGGGCCAAAAGAGGAGCAAATGCAGCGGCGGCGACTCACCTGGCGCATAACAGCGCGTTACACAATGCTGACCCGAACAAGGGACATGGCTGCTGCTGGCTAGTGCGCAGAACGGTCCCGCCCACCCCAAACGCGACGGGATGCGAACCTGTGAATTGGAGGAGGCAAAGGACACGCGCGGCGACGGAGCCCAACGAAACCGAAGGGGCTGCAGCCCAACCGAAGAGGCGGCAAATAAAAAGACCCTGCAAGGCAGGCGCCCCGAGCAGCGCGGTAGAGGGGTGGAGCAGGGCGCTCCCCGCAATTCGAGGCCCCGGGCGACAGACAGAGCAGCACCCTGGCCAGGCACGGTCTGGGGCGTCGCCACAAGCTGATGAGGCAGACACGCGAAACACCAGCACAGAAACGCTGGGCCGCCAGCCCGCAACACGGAGCGAGCCCTAAAGAAAAGAAAACAAAGGCCCACGCCTCACGCAGAAGACGGAAAGTAAAACGGGACAAGCGCCCAGAGCGACGCCCTCCTGCCGAGCCCCATGTAGCGCCGCTGTGCCGCTTTCCCGCACCAGGCCGCCAGGCCCCAAGACTACGTCGTCGTGTCGCACTACTCCTCTGGCATGGCCCGCCGGCGACTCTCCACCCTGCCTACCCTACTAGCTAGCTTGAAAATTTGTGCCGTGTGCGATGCCACCCGCCGCCGCGACCCCGCAGACCTACTCCAACGCCTGCGCTGCGCGCTGCCGGGGCGCGGCGGTCGCAGCCGACGGCGAGTGCCCCGTGCGGCCGCCGGTGGAGGCCGGCCGGCGGGTCAGCGACTGCAGGTGCCCCAAAAAGGTTACGCTGGTGTGCAGGTGTGTGACTTGGCTGGACCAGGGGGTGGGCGGGGCCACATATATGTATAGCTGCGGCGGCGCTGCATGCCGGCGCACACGCACCCGACGACAGCAGTGGCAGTGGCATGCTGCCTGCTGCCTGCCACAACGCACAACCTGCTCGGCCGCGGCGACAATCAACGCATGACGGGGCCAGGAAGGGACACGCTCCGCCTTGCTTCGTGACTGTTGCGCAGCCTTCGTTACAGTAGCAGGGGGCCAGGATGCCCGCCGCGCCCCGCCTCCTCAGCTCCCGTCCTCCCTCGACCTGCTGTGTCACCTGCGCAGCAGCGCTTACGCTCCTTGCCGCAGACCGTGCACCCTGCCGTGCCCTGCCGTGCCCCGCCCTGCGCCCACAGCACCCGGGGCGTCACGTACACCAACGCCTGCGCCATGGAGTGTGACGGCGCCTCGCTGCAGCACCAGGGCGCCTGCACCGACCCATGTGCGTGAGGCCGTGTAGCAGTGAACTCGTGAAAGGTATCCCAAGGATGCCTATGTAGCCGCCGCCCATAGCCTATAATGGGTATCTCCCACAGGCCGCCGCTCGCGGACTGGCGTTCATCCACACGACAACGGGGCTCGGGCCTGTGCTCGTGGTCGCTTCGGCGCCTGCGTTCACTGCGCTCGACCCACGCTCTGGCCCTCGCGACATCCATCCTTCGATAATAATTGCTGTGCAGCTCGCTGCCGATCCAGGCCCCCAAAGCCCCCCCCCACCGGCCAGACATGCGTGCATGGTGTTTGCAATACTGCGTGCCTCATGTAGCACATGAGCGATGTACATCGCTGCCAGCCTGCTTGACGAGAAGACACTGGCTGGATAACACCCGCCTGCCCCGTCACGTGCGTGCCACCGCAGGTGCCGAGCAGCGGAAGTCCTCAGGCCCCAGCACGCCCCCCTGCACGGCGCTTCCGCCGGCGCCCTTCGGCGCCCGCATCGTGAACCGCTACCTCACTGCGCGCGCGCTGCTGCGCGGCTCGGCGGATCCACACCTGGATGCGGCGGCGTGAGGTGCCTGGTGGCGGGATGGAGCGCTGGCCCGCTCGTGGTGAGCAAGCGCATGAGCGAGGGCGAGGTCGCGACAGGCGGTGCGCAGCCAGGGCCGCGGGATGAGCGGCCGGCCGGTCCTCCGACCAGAGGCCAGGGCGGGCGGGACTGCAGTCGTTTGCATGCCGTGCGTGGCAGGACGCCGCACGCCGCACCCAGGAGGACCTCCATGCATGCCGCGCCTATGCATGTATGCACGTGCCTGCTGCTGGTACGGCACGCAACAGGCTCACATCGACGCTGGCGCACAGGATGTTGCTGGATGGCCCTTGCGCGCACTCTTGCATGCCCATGCCGCCCTGGGTGCCTGGCGCCTACCTCCCGCGCTAGCCATGACAGGAGCCCTGACATGACAGGAGCCCTGACATGATAGGAGCCCTGACATGATAGGAGCCCTGGATGGGACCTGCTGCTGCGGTGCGTGGACTTAGTTGGGCGTGCAGCATGGAAAGGGCCGTGCGCGCGGGGCCATGCCTGCTGAAGCTGGGGCGCGGTCTGTTGTGAGTGGGGGGCGGGATGGGGCTGCGCAGTTGCACACATGTCGGCGTTATATTAGGCAGGGGCACCAGCTGGCCGAGTTTCAACGACAGGCATATGCCTTATGTATAGCGGGTTGCCCTTTGGCCTCTATACCGGTATGCGCGTGCGCAATTTCAAGATGGCGCACTGAGTTTTGTTATATCATTTGTCGGTGCTGCCGTGCGTGTGCTGCTGGCTGGCTGTGCTGGCCTGCCGGTCGGCCAGGGCCACCCGCTGCGAGTGGATGGCAGCTATGGCAGCATGCATGTATGTGCCTGTCGAGGGCTGCGTCAGCGGGATGCGTTCACTGCGTAGGGCGACGGGGCGATCATTGTGCTGGCTCGTGCATGAGGCCGCGTGGTATGGGCTGGATGGACGACTCGCGCTACTGCCAGTAGGGCGCTATGCACTCCCATCCCTCTGTGTATGTGCACAGGCGTGTGGCATTAATCAAAGGACCGATTGGACCTTTGGACGCATCTGTCTGCAGCACGGTGGCGGGGATTGGTTTTGTCGGGGGAAAGGGGTGTGAGGCTTTCCATTAGTAACCAGCGTGGAAGCCAGAAGGGTGTGTCGTCGCGTCCGCTAGAAACGCGTTGCCACCACCTGCCAGAGCAGCGGCGTGCCTTCATGCATGTAACGCGGATCGAGGCTGCGTACTGGGACGGAACGGCGCAGGACATGGACGGGAGCGGCAGAATGCCGAGAGGGGTTGATGGTGGTGGAGGGGCAAACCGCTGGCACCGTGTTGCCTTCGCGTACGTACTTTTGCTTTTGTGGCACGCGCAAGCTTTATTTCGCCGCGGCTTTCGCTCGACATTACACTACAGGACACTGCACACGTACCGTACCATCTCCTTGCGCTTTTGCAAGCAAATTTGGGGAAGGGAGATTACAGGTGAGCAAGGGGCCGCAGCGGGTACACGACAGCGGGAGGCAACGCTCCCTTGGCCCCTTAACGCACGAACACCAAGCGGCAAGCCCCAGGCGGCGACAAATTAGCCAGCTGGAAGCCAAGGTTCGTGCCTGGGCGGGGCCCAGGTGCTCAACGGGGCCGTAGACGCGCGTGTTCGCAATATGATATTCGCAGGCGCACGTGTTCGTTACGCACACAGGCACATACATCAGGTACGCCCCTGACGCACACGAGGTCACTAACGTACGTCTGTGACACTAGCGGGCGACCTACTTGATACTGTGCAGCAGTATGATAGCTTAAGCGGCAGTGAGCAACGTAGAGGGGCCGGGTCAACTGACGTCGTCGCGAAGTAGTGAAGGCCGTACACGGCTGCTAGAACTCAACCGCACAGGGGATATCCTAGTTGACAATTCTGCCCAGGCGGCGGCTGATACGCTACCACGCACAATGCGCGTTGCATAAATCCAAGGCGCACGCGCACAACTTACCACGTTCGTTGCGCCGCCGTACGTGCATGCGTAGTAATTCAATCCAGGATGGCGACAGTGCGCAGCAGTCCTGCTGCCCTGGCCGCACATGTCGTGGCGCTGACGATGCTCGTTCTTGCCGGTAAGGCTCATAGCGGTGGCATCGTACAGCCGCTTTGTGAGCATTCGCTCTGTGCGTGCATCTCCGTCCGTGCATGCGCACGCGTGCGTGCGCTCAGGGCGGGGTGCTTGCGCTACTCCGACGACACCATGCTTGGCATCCTCGCTATGTACATATTACGCGCTGTGCTTAGGCTAGGGCCGCGGAGCCCTTTCGCGGTCTGTCCCACGACAGCTAGTGCGCCGATGCCGCCGGCTTTGAAGGCATCGCCGCCACCCTACCTGCACTGGCGCCCTTGTCCGGTGGCCCACATACAAGCCGCGCGTACAAAACTAGTGCGATAGGATGAGGTCTCGGACACCATGCGCGCGTACGTATCCATTACATAACCCGATGGCCCCGCCCTCGCCTCGCCCGTGCGTGCCATAACACGCATCGTGCGTAATGAACCCAACCGCACACTTGCTTGCAGGCGGCGTCGCCGCGGAGCGCAAGCTGCTGCAGAGCGACTACTGCGGTGTGCAGTGCACAGCGCTGTATGACGCCGTCTGCGGCGCCGACGGCAAGGTGCGCGTCGCAGGAAATGTAGCTCCATCCGCCCGCCCCTCCGTCTTGTTCCGTGCGTGCGCCCCCCTCCCGCCGCTGCGCCCACCCTTGCTTGACCTGCTCGACGCCGTACCGCACCCCAAACGCCCCGCAGACCTACCCCAACGCCTGCATCGCCCGCTGCCAGCGCGTGGGCGTGGTGTACCGCGGCGAGTGCTCCGACGCCAACGGCAAGAAGTTCAGCGCTTGCAAGTGCCCCAAGAACGAGGCGCCAGTCTGCAGGTAGGTGCGGCTAGGCTGTGGCCAAGTAATCCGCTGGCGCTGGGTCCACGTGTGATTCGGAGCATTGTACACACCGAGCGAGCGAGGAATGCAAGTTTGCTAGCTAGCTAGCAAGGCGGCCACAGCGCTAGCTAGCCGCCCCGAACGCACAACCCTGCCCTCGAGCAGGTCCTGGTGCCCAGGGGAACAATGACGACGTGGGGCTGTGGTCTGCCCCCGCGTGCGTACCTCTGCCCCTGCCTGCCCTACCGCGCGCCCTACGCAAGCAACCAATGATGGTCGCGCCGGCCCACCCGCCCACCCGCCCGCCCGCCCGCCCGCCCGCCCGCCT
>BDDC01001300.1:11360-29113 GCA_001662425.1 Chlamydomonas sphaeroides
TGGGGGGAGACGAAAAGAAATGCTGAAGTTGTTTTGGGAATACTAATTGAAGGTTGTCGGAATCAGGAGGTCCTGGTCGGAATTGAAAGGTCTCCAGGCAGGAGGGGATGGGCAGGAGCATGCTGTTACGCTGCCGGTGTTAACCGTGCAGTCCCGCTGCTTGTGTTACCCATCCACTCGGCCACCCACCCATAACCCCGCGACACTCACTCCATGTCGTGCCGCAGCCTTGGCAGACTTGCACGCCGTGCGCATGCCGCGCCCCAGGCAGCATCCTCGCAGGCAGCTGGCCCAGCGGCCCCCAGCGGGTGCCCACTGTTACGGCTACTGGAAGATGGGGATGTCAAGCGCTGGCAAGAAGTTGGGCGGCGGGAGGGAAGCAGGCTGCAACTACGGTTGTCGGGTTAATTGGGAAGGCGAGATGCGCCCCCCTGGTCGGGGGCCGGTATGATGTCAAAGGCAAGCCGTTGGCCGTCGGGTTGCACGCGCGAGTAGCATGGGCTGATCAAGGCTATCGCGCTGCCCCCCGCATGGGCGTGCGTTGTTGTTCCTCGCAGCGCCGTTAAGGCAGTTCGGGCGGCAAAGTCCGGCCCGGGGGGTGGGGGCACGGAGACCTCCAAAATAGTCCCAGCTAAAACCGCATAACGACCGACGGTGTGCGTCTGGTCTGGGTGGCCTCTTTTGGGGGCGAGCCATGCACCTATGCGCAGCTGGGACAGGTTTGAAGGCTGCGCGCTAACATGGCGAACGTGGCAAGCCTGCCGTGCCCAGGAGGCACACGGAGGCACCTTCTGGCCGTGCCCACTGCCGAACGTGCGGCCGCAGCCGCGAGCAGCACGGATAACTGTCGCAAGGGCGGCCATTGTCACGACACAGTACGTATTCGGCAGAGTACAGCGCGCTGCCATTCTTACGTAGCAGGTGCCGAGTGTGCGAAAACGGTAATTCTCGCGATGGCAGGACCGCAATCCGTTAGCGCTGCGAGCTGCTGTCCGGATTCTTGGCACCGGGGATGCGCCCGAGGTGCATTGGCCGAGTCATGGGGATGGAGGTGTCCCCTGAGGTTGCGCACGGTCTGTCAATCCCAATCCCGCTGGGGTGACCATGGACAGGGCCAATCCTCGGGGGATGCCCATCCTCCCGTCCGGACGGTCCCTGCCTGCGCATGATGGTGTCGGACACTGGAAAGGGTTTGCCACGACGGCCACGAGATCTGCACTAGGACTTGCATACTTTATTGCGGGCTGCCTGGGTGTGTGCGCCTGGGTTGCCGGGGTGAGGTTAAAAGGGCTGGAAGCACTTGAGAGCTGTCGTCAAGGGGGATTGGCCTGGACACGTACGGAACGTTGTAAAGTTGGCTGAGGGCTGTGAGCGCAGCTACAGTCGTATGCGATTTAGATATATGCTTTGCATACGAAGTCCGCGCTGAAAGCCTGAATGCCGTGGCACACGTACTCACCCAGTCAGTGCTGTTACCCCCCCAAAGGATAAGCCTGTTGCATAATCAAGTACATAAAGCAACACACCAAACTGATAGCGAGTAGCTGACGTGCGGCGCAAAAGGACTACTCAAAATGCAGGGCGACGTCGTGGTGTGCATTCCCAGCGAGCATATGCTCCATGGCGATGGCTCGGCGCCGCAGGCCACGGCGGGACGTCGGGTGCAATGAGTCCGAGGGATGCAGGGGCGAGTTTACGCCCTGCATCCGTGGCCATTGCTACCCTTATTGCGTTGCTCCTCTTCTGGACAAATACGCCAACAGCTGTTCTCGCGTTGAGGGAGGGCGAATTCGACAAACAGTGCCTCTCGGCTTTCGTTGCTGCTATCGCCTACTCGTAAGTCCGTTATGTCCGCTGGTTGGAGAGGCTCGGCGGCGGAGATGACGCGCATTCACATGGAAGCCATACGTCAGGGTTACACTCCGCCCTGTGTGCCGTCACACGCCCCACGACATGCCGCGCACCAGCCCTCCTAGTCATTGCCTGCTGTGAGCAGCTTCTAACCCTGCCTGTAAACTCTGAGTACGCCCTGTGGTGTCTTCTTCATAAACGCAGATGCCGCGACCCGGCGACGCGTGGCCCTCCACCCGTCACGAACGGCACAGGGGACACAGGTACATCGGGGTGCGCCCTCAGCCCATCACCTCTCAGCCCCTGGCGCGAGGCTCCTTACCCCCGCGCCCAGCGCCCTGGCCCCACGTATCATGGCGCCTCCACGGCTCCTGCCACCTGCCAGCGGCGTGCGGCCAGACTCCCGAGCCTCACCCCACCCCCCCTCCACATGCTCTTGCCTACACCGGTACCTCCGCCCTCTGCAGGCTCCTCCGCGGCGCTGTTCGGCGTGTCGACGCGGACGCTGCTGGGGGCTGTGTTTCAGTACTGCAGCACGGTGTCCCTGCAGCGAGTGAGCATGCGGGCGGCGTGGCGTGCTGCGGCAGCCGGGGGCTGGCTGCTGGCTTGCGCCCCAGTCGCCTCCTGCCACCTGCCACCTGCACGCATCCAGGCGCAACACGTGTCAAAGGCCCCGCCCGCTGGTCCCTCTGCCTCCTGTGCCCGCAGCCGGCGCAGTTCCTGCTGCCGCCAAGCACCGCGGGCGTGGTGCTGCCCGCCGCCGCCGAGGCCTACTCGGCGGAGTTCCGGTCGTACCCCAACCGCATACGACGAAACTACACGCGCGCCGCCAGCCTGGACGCCTGGGTGCGCCGGGCTGGGCTGGGACTGGCTGGGCACGCGACGCCGGGGCCGGGCCGGGCTTCCCACTTCATGGGGGAGCGGGTCGCGGCATGCCGGTACGAGGCCGGACAGGTCCTGGCAGCTCCTGGGCAACCCACTGGAAGCTTCTCGACAGATCATGGCTCCACACATCCGTGCATCCGTACACGTCCCGCCCATCAGGAGGACGACCTGCTGGATTTTGCGGCACGCGCGCGAGCACCGGGGCTGTCGTCATCGGGCCTCACGTGGGACGTCTTTCTGGCGCCCATGACCGTCCTACCGGTGAGGCGGCGGCCCACCCCTCCTCCCCTCCTCCGCCCCTTACCCGCCTCGCCCAGCCCGCACCCCTCCTCCGCCCGCTCCCCGCCCCAAGCGCCCGCCTCACCCACCCTCACCACGCCAACCCCACCCAGGACCTGCGCTCCGCTGGGCTGCTCGCCGGGCTCAGCGCCATGTACACGCTGGACGCCATGTTTGAGCGGCGCAGCATCCACCGCGCGCTGCTGGACCTGGTCACCACGGGCGACGACCTGATGGGCGTGCCCCTGGACGGCGCGCAGCTGCTGCTGTTCAGCCGGGCCGACGTGCTGCGCCGCCTGGCGCTGCCCGTGCCGGCGACCTGGGAGCAGCTGCTGCAGGTGCGGACTGTGCGCAGGGCACGAGGGCAAGGGGAGCGGCGCGGAGGGCGGGCGCGGAGGCTGGGCCGGTGCTTGGGTAGGTGCGGCGGCGGGCCGGGGGGCGCAAGGTTGGGAAGGGCGGGACTGTTGGAGTCGCGGGGGTGGAGCTGCGGGCATGCAATGTGGGTCAGAGCGAGTCGCGCGCCAGGCGATGGACCGTTTGTGGGACAGCGCGGCCGCTCGCGACGGCCTTGTGCGTGGTTGCGGTCGCCGGGGCTCCTCATCCCGGGATCGCTGTGCCAGGCGCGACTGAGCTGCGCGCCGCTGCTGCTGACCTGTGTGCGGCAGGTGGCGGCCGCGGTGAACGGAACACAGTCGGCGATGCTGGAGCGGGACCCGGGCCAGGGCCAGGGCGGCGCAGCGGCCTACACGGCTGCCCAGCGCCAGCTGCACGGCTTCTGCCTGCCGCCCTCGCCGCGCATGCTGGGCTGGATGGCGCTGGCGGTGCTGGCGCCGATGGTGCAGGCCAGGGGGTCGCGACAGGCGAGTCGTCCTGATCGATCGAGGGCCAGGCGGGGTATCGGCGACATGCGGTTGGGGGCTGCATGTGGCGATGTGGGTCGGGGCGGAGGGATGCAGGCGATCAGTCAAGGGAAGATCAACGGCGCTCCATCACTCGTCCACAGGGCGCGTTCTTGAACGTGGCGTCGCTGCGTCCTGCCGCCACGACCGCCGCCATGCCGTACGTCCTGTCGTACATGCAAAAGCTGGCGCGGCTATCTGCGCCAGTGCAGCTGTCGGACGCGGCGCCGCTCTTCAGCAACGACTTTGCGCTGGGGCGGTGCGCCATGACCATCGGCACAGCGGCGCAGTTCAGGCGAGCGGGCCAGCGCAGGGCTTGCAGCGGCTTCGCGCTGTCTCCTATGCCACCAGACAAACGCTGAACGCCCGTCGCTGTCATGTCCCCTCCCGCAGGCGCAACAGCCACGCCGCCCACCCCGCTGGCCCCAGCGCCGTGTCCGGCCTGGTGTCCGCCTCCCTCCTGCCCGGCAGCGAGCTTGTGCTGCTGCCCGGACCCAACGGAGGCAGCCTGGCGCCATGCACACAGCAGCGCTGCCCGTACGCGGAGCCCGCTGAGGCGGTCCTTGTGGAGCAGCCCGGCCCAGCGGCCGGGCCGGCGCCCAACGCGTCGGTCTCTCCGACCCGGCATTTGCAGCAGCTAGGCACTGCGGCGGTGCCGCCTGCTGAGGTGGCGCAGGGCGGGGCCAGCGGCCAGGCCATCGTGCTGCAAGTCAACAGGGCGCCGCTTCTGACGGACGGGCTTGTGTCGGGTACGCCCCTCCATGGATGGGCACTTGTAATAGCTGCGGAAAGCATGCAGCAGCGTACGACAAGGGTGGGCGGAGGATCAAAGCTCCTGCCAAGCACCGCCCTCGGGGCATGTGGGCGGCGTGGCTAACGAACGCTGCTATCTATCTATGCACGCGGCCGGCCCTCGTATCTTCGCAGGCGTCATCCGGCCCGTGGAGCTGATGGCGCAGCTGTACGCCTGGTTCCTGGTGGCGGCCCTGGGCGGCCCCACCGGCAGCTGGCAGGTGCGCTGGGGCGCTTGTGATTGTTTAGAGCAGGCCGCAAAGAATGCGGGGAACGACAGCCAGGCCCCGGGAGGTGGCGACCGGGTTTGTGGCCCGCGCACACACGTGTTCTAGATTGGCCCTTGCCGCATCGCGGGCCCATTCTTTGCCTTCATCGTCCCACTTGGCACCTTTGCCTTTCCCGCAGCTGCTTCTGCCACCCAGCTCGGAGGTGGGTCCCTGGCGCCTGGAGCACATGAGCTCCGACCTGCTGCCGCGCTGGACGTCCGCCGGCTACAACGGCCCCGATACGGCGTCTTTCCTGGAGGCCTCCCGGGCTAGCCTCGACCACCCCAACGCGGTGTGGCCGCTACGAGTGCGAGGCGCGGTGCAGCACAAGTGAGGCAGTGCAGCGCAACGGACGCGATGTGCTGACAGGATCGCAGAGTGGGGTGCGGTGCGCCCATGGCGTGTTGAGCTCCCGCCTCAAGGCTCGTGGCCCTGCCTCACATGTCCGCCTGCGTTGCTGCGCCTCCACCCTGCAGCCGGGCCGTGCGCAAGGCCGTCTCGGCGCTCGTGAACGGGACCTCGGCCGCGGCTGACGAGGCGGCCGCGCTGCAGCAGCAACTCCTGGGCGAGCTGGCGGCCGCCATGTCGCTCCTGTACGACAATGGGCGGTACGGCAGCGCCTTAAAGAATGCGACAAAGGACGACCTGCGTGCTGACTACCGGCGCAGCCTCGGCCTCCCGGCGCTCATTGTAGAGGCCCAGGTGAGGCCCCTTCAACTGGTCTGCAAGCACGAAACCTGGGTGCTGATGTGAACCTATAGCGTATGACATCAAAGCACATTTGAGCGCGCTGGACCCGGATTCCGTCCCTCACAGGCCGCAGCCCAGGATGACGGTGACGACGGCAAGCGGCGCACGGGCATCATCGTGGGCGCGACCATCGGTGCCAGCGTGCTGCTGGCCCCGCTTCTGGTCATTGTCTTTCGCAGCCGCAGCCGCGCCGCGCGCCGCGCCGGCCGGCCGCTGGCCGGCCGCGCGCGCTGGCGCGTTGTGGCCCCTCCCGGCGCCTCCCCAGACAGCGTCCTGCTCGTCACCGACATAGGCAGGTTGCGTGCAGCTTGGCGCCCTCCCACTGCTTGACCGCAGCTAGCCTGGCCCCCTGTCGCACTGCCTGCAATCCGACGAACCCGCCGTCCCCGAACCCCCACAGCAGGGCCGTCGTGGCCCCGGCCACGACGTAACCCCACCTGCTCCATCCCCTCTGCGCCCCTCCCTGCCCTCGTGGCTCGGAGTTGCAAAGTAGTTTGTAAGTCTATCGGTTCCTGCTCCCTGCCGGCCGGCCGAACGCAGAGGGCAGCACGCTGCTGTGGGAGGCGCTGCCCGAGGCGGTCATGGACGTCGCGCTGCGGACGCACCACATTGTGGTCCGAACCGTGGGCGTCGAGTTCGGGGCGTACGAGGCGGCCACCGAGGGCGACAGGTGCGGCGCGGCTGGGCGAGAGGGTTCGTGCCATGGCAGCGGACCGCGCTAAGCGCCCGCCAGGAGGTCACGCTGGATGTGAGGCACGTGTGTGCCTACCGCTGCGTCGCCGCAACACCGTGAGCACGGACGGCAGCTCCAGCCGCTGCACCGTATGCCGTGCGCAACGCGTGATGCGTGACATGAGCGAGATGTGCCAGCGAGCTGGGGCGCGATCACGCGTCCCTTGTTGGCAGTGCCTGATCGCGTCACGTGCCCCCAAATGCCCCCAAATGCCTTCAAATGTCCCCGCTGTCTTCAGCTTCGTGCTCGCCTTTGCGGAGCCGCTGGGCGCCGCGCACTTCGCCCTGGGGCTGCAGCGCGCGCTGCTGGCCGCCACGTGAGTTAGTTAGCGGCTCGTCGGGCTGCACAGCGGGCTGCAGCCCAGTTCCCGGAGCCGCGCAGAGCCGCATGCACACACGCGGTTCTGTTCTACCTTACACTTGAACACGCACACGCGCCCGGCCCACTGCGCTGTGGTCGTGCCTCGTGCCCGGTCGACGCCCCCGCAGGTGGCCGGAGGAGCTGCTGGCCATGCCGAGCTGCGCGCCCGTGTACGTGCAGCGGAAGGAGCTCGTGGCTCGCGCCGCGGGCCTGTCGCTGGCGCTGCCGCCGCCGCCGCGGCTGCTGGGCGCCGTGCCCCGCGCCGCCGCCGCCCTGGGCCGCGGCCACCGCGGCGGCCGGGCCAGCCAAGCCACGCACGCGGCGAGCGCCGCCGCACGGCACCGCCTGCACGGCCAGAGCGCTGCCTTGCAGCGCGCTGCCACGGACGGCGAGCGGTCCTCGGGGCAGGGCACCGCCAAGCCCGTGCTCGCCGCCGCGGCCACGCCGGGCGACGCGGAGGAGGGCCTTGAGCTTGGCGGCCCGCTGCCTGTGGACGGGCTGGCGACTGAGCCCGCGTCGGCTCGGCCGTCTGAGCCGGGCTTGGCGCTGCAGACGACGGCAGACAGCGGCGGCGTCTCGCGGCCGGCGCCGGGACTCCTCGCGGCCGCTCTGGCTGCACAGGCCGCGCTGTCCGGCCATCCGAAGGGCCGCGGGCGCACGGTCAAGGCGCCCCCGTCATCGGACGCGGGAACGCCGTCAGCGGACAAGGCCGATGTATCGCCGCCGCGGTCGCCGCCGCCACCGCCGACGGCGGCGGCGCTGGCGCTGTCGCCGTCGCGGGCCAGGCGGCGCAGCTTCACGGCGCTGGGCTCAGCGGCCGCCAGCCTCATCGCGCGCGCCAGCCAGCCGTTGTGGCTCAGCAGCCGCGGCCTTGATCGGCACCCTGCCGCCCAGGGCAGCCCCGGCGGCAGCCCCGTCCAACCAAGGCCGCGCCGCCGCGACCGCCGAGCCTCCTTGGTCGACGGCGTGGCGGCGGCGGCGGCCGCCGCTGCTGCCGCCGCCGGCGGCGGCTGGCCTTGGCAGCGACGCGGGCAGAGCCAGGCCGGGCCAAGGGGCGAGCAGCTGTGGGACGCAGCCAACCCGGGCGCGCCGCCGCTTCAGCTCGGCACGTCAGGCGGCCAGCCACGTCGAGCCTTCGCACGGCCCTTTAGCACGCAGGCATCGACCTACCGCCCAGTCGCCTCCATCTGCGCGTCGCCCGAGATGCCCTGCAACGACCCAGAACGCAGCCACCACGGCGTGTCGTCCCGCGGCCAGCAGTTCGTGTCGGGGCCGCAGCAGCCGTCGCCGCCAGGCGCCTCGGGCTCGTCGCAGCGCTCCGGACGGCTGCGCCGCGCGTCGCAGGTGCTGAGCAGCTGGCTGGGCCTGGGCTCGGGCGCCGGTAGCGGGCCCGCTCCAGCCGACCTGCTCCCGGACGCCGCGCCGCTCTCGCCCACCACCCACGGCTCCATGGAGCGCCGGTGGCAGAGCCGCGGAACGGGCGGCGTCAGCCTGGGCCTGGGCCTCGGCGTCGGTGCCGCAGGGGCCGGCGGCCGGCGCTCCAGCGTGCTGGCTGCCTGGCTGGCGGCGCCAGTCAGCCAGCCGCCGCCTGAGCCGGGCACCGAGTCGCCGGCGGGCGTCTCGATGCACCCGCTGCAGCTGCAGCTGCGCCGCTCGCTGCAGCCGTTTGGCTGCCCGGAGCCGCTGCAGCCGGCGCAGCAGCATGACGCAGTGCCGCAGGCGGGGGGCCGCTGGCGGCGCGCGCGGCGCGCGTCGGCGCTCACGCCCGCTCGCGCCGCGCCGTTGCCGGTGTTGCCGACGCGTACGGGCGGCTCGTTCTCGCTCATCCGCGCAGCACACTCGGGGCACATGCGGCAACGTGCGGGCGCCGCTGGGGAGCACTACCTGGCGCCGCCGCCGTTCTACGTGTCGACGGTGCGGGGGCAGCGGGCGGGGGCGCCTAGCTAGCTGTACTACAGCTGTCGTACAGCTGCAGTAGAGTAGGCGTGGCGCCGCTCAGCGGCTGTGATGCCCGCTGTGCTGCAATGGGTGCGCATCGAGTCAGGGCGCGGCGGCTGCTACGAGCGCAGCTGCCGCGGGGAGACGGGCATGGAGGGAGGGGCACGGGGAGAGGGGTCGGGCGGACACGCTGCGACATCACGACCCTCCCTGGTTCTACGCCACAGGCCTCCCGCGGCCGCGGCAGCCAGATAGGCTTTGGAGCCCCCGTGTCGTCGCAAGGCGACGGCCTGCCCTGCCCCTGGGGCTCGGAGCTGGCGCCGGCAGACACGCTGTGGCACCCGGGCGGCATGGACGAGGATGGAGATGCAGGCGGAGCTGAGGAGGGCTGTCGACCCGGCGTCGGCGCGGCGCTGGCGGCCGCTGCGGCCGCTACGCAGACGCGGCTGCGGCCGTCCGACATTGCGCGCGTGTTTGCGTTCGCACCGGCGCAGGTGAGCTTGCACGGGGAGCGGGGGTTTAAAAATGGTAGAGATGGCGAGAGCACAACGGGGAGCGGGATAGAACGCGCGCTTGGCGCCGTGCCCTGTGGCGCCGACGCCGCGCCTGCGCGTCCTTGGGGTCTGCGCCCTTCCTTCCGCACCCCTCTCACGACCGCGCCGGCGCCCCCCTTGCCACGACAGACGCACTACGGCTCCCACAGCAGCTATGGCAGCGCGGGCACCGGCAACGCCGCTGGCTGGATCGGCAACACCACCGCGTGCCTCGCGCCCCTGGCCGCGAGCGGGGAGCGCGGCAGCCCTCAGCTGCCCACGGCGCTGGCGTCGCCTGTGTTGCCGCCCTTGGCGCACGCGATCGACGTTACGGCCTCCGGTCACGTGGCGGCTCTGTCGCCTGACAACGTGCCGCCGCAGCGCCGCGCGACGCTGCCGTCTGACGCGGCGCCGCTTGAAGCGGCGCGAGACGGCGAGGCCGAGAGCCTGTCGTTCGGCGTCGCAGCGGGCGAGGCGCTTCAGTCCGCGTCGGCGCCGGGGCGGGTGGTAGCGCCCGGCTCGTTGCTGGCGCTCGGGCTGGTGAGCGCAGCCGAGCCTGTCCGGGGCGCCGGCGCGGGCGCCAACCCAGGGGATCCAGCCGAGGCCCCCGCAAGCAACGCCGGAGGAGGAGCAGCGGGACAGCAGCAGCAGCAGGCGGGAGCGCTGTTCCGGCCGCCCAGGCTTATGCTGCCGATGCCGCCCTCACTGGCATCGCCGTTAGGCCCCAAGAAGCTCGGCCCTGCAGCCGCGGGTGCGGCGGCAGCGCACTCGCAGCCGGCGCACCAAGCCACAGCGGCTCCTCACTACGGCAGCGGCGGCGCCTCGCCTGCTGGGGTTGCTCTGCTTTCGCCGCACGCCATGCAGCCAGCGCCGCCCTCACCCCGGGCTCTGCCGCCAGGTGCATCGCCGCGGTGGCCCCTGCCCTCCGCGCCAACGACCGCGCTCTCCCCGCTGCCCTCGGGGTACCCCTCGCCCATGTCCGCGCTCCCGGCCTCGTCGGCTGGCCAGCTGCCGCGCGTGACACGCGCAGCACAACAGCCGGCCCAGGTCGGCCCCCTCTCGCAGCCCCAGCACGACGGCCCTGCCTCCGCCGGCCACGCCGCCATCGCCTCCTCGGTCCACAGCCACACCTTGCCCGCCTACGCGACCTCCCCGCTGCCAACTCTTGGACCCGCGCCAGGCAAAAGCGCCTCGGCCCTGCACCGCCGCTTCGCCGAGCTGGCGGCGCAGACGCTGCCACCAGCGGCCGCACCCGCCTCCACCGGCTCGGCCGGCGCCGGGGCCGGCCAGTCCGTGGGCGAGCAATCGGGCGGCCTTGCGTTCCTCGCCTCGCGCAGGCTGGCGGCGCTGGCTGGCGTTGTCGGCGGCGCCGTCTCCGGCAGCGGGCGGATGGCGTCTGGCGGTGCGGGCGGCAGTGCTCTGGGCCTGCGGTCTTTCACCCGGCAGCACAACGCCGCGCCGCGACACCTGTCCGGGACGGCGGCGGCCGTGGCGGCGGCTGGCGGCAGCGGCAACGGGCCTGCGCCGGCGCCGCACCACGTTGGCCCGGGGGCTGCGCTGCGCGCGCTGGCGAGCCGCCGGGGGCTGATGGAGCCCCTTGCCGAGGAGGCGGCGGCAGGACCCAGCAGCCGAGGCGCCGCCGCCGTAGCCTCGGCGTGGCCTGCGCAGCAGTCCTCGCCGCTGCCGCAGCTGCGGCGGCTGGCGCGGTCGCAGACGAGCGGCAGCCTAGACCAGCCGGACGCTGCGGCCGCGCCTGCGGCTGCCGCCAGCGGCAGGGCGCTGCACCGGGCTGAGACGGGCGGCTCTGCCGCTGGCTCCTGCCTCGCGCAGGAGGCGGAAGCGCCGCGGCGTAACAGCGGGGGCGTCGGTGGTGGCGTTGGTGGCAGCATCTCTGCGCTGCTGCCCACGGCCTTTCAGATGCTGCGTGGCGCGCTGACGGGCGGCTCGGCGGCCCCCAGCAGGGCGACCAGCCGGCGCGACGGCAGCGGCTACGGCAACGTGTCGCCGCAGCCCTCCGCTGCTGCCGTGGACCGGCCCTTCGGCGCCCCCGACGCCCAACCTTCCAGCCCTCCTGCCGCGGCCGCCGGCCCTTACCGGTCGCTGCTGCTCGGCACCGCCGCGCCGCCACTGCTTGTTAGCCCGCTGGACCGGCAGTGCATAGGCCCGCCGCCGCCCAGCGCCTCGCTGACGCTACTGCCCAACAGCGACCGGTTCGCGAGCGCAAGCCTGCGCTGCGTTGCCGAGCTGGCAGCCGACGGGTGCGACGGTCTCATTGTGGCCCAGTCGGCAGATGGCAGCAACCGAGACGCCAGCCAGGCGCTGCAGCTGGTCACGGCGGGCCTGCAGCCGCAGCGGCAGCTGCAGCCGCAGCCGCCGTGGGGCGGGCTGCAGCGCGCGGTGGTCAGTGACGGCGCCTCGACGGTGGTGTGCGGCGACGCGGCGCGCAGCCAGGCGGCGCCGGCGCGGCGGCCGCCGACGCCGGGTTCGCTGTTGGAGCTTCTGCAGGTGGGCCGCCTGGGATGGGATGGGATGGGATGGGATGGGATGGGATGGGATGGGATGGGATGGGATGGGATGGGATGGAATGGAATGGAATGGAATGGAATGGAATGGAATGGAATGGAATGGAATGGAATGGAATGGAATGGAATGAATTGCTATGGTCCGAGACAATGACGGCCCCACCGTCGTGTCCCCGCAGCGCATCTTCGTCCCCATCACCAGCTCCGGCCAGCGCCCGCTCCCGCCCGACACGCTGCTGGTCTTTGCCGGGCTGCGGGTGCGCGTGGGCCTGCACTGCGGCATTTCCGACCCACGGGACATTCAGTACAATGCCGCAACCGCGCGCATCACCTACTCGGGCGAGGGCCTGCGCATCACCAAGGCCGCCGCGGACTGCGCCAGCGGAGGACAGGTGCGCCGGGCTGCTGGTGGCTTGGAGGGCCGGCCGGCGTGTCACCCCGTGGCGTCACTCCGCTCCAGTCTGGCACGTGGGGCGTGCAAGCCGGAGCTCCCTGGCTGTTGCAGCCCCGGCCGTGGTCGCTTGTCAGGCTGCCGCCCCGCCACCAGGGGGCTCCAGGAAGCCCTGCCTGAGATGCGGACCTGGGCCTGCCCCGCGGGTTGATTGCCGGCGCTCCCTAACACGGCTCCATTCCGGCGTGCCGCGGCCGACCTACGTCCGCAGGTCGTCATGACGGGCGAGGTGCTGCTGCGGCTGCAGCAGGGAGGCCCCGGGGGCAGCAGCCTGCAGCTGCTGCACCTCCAGGTGCGACATACGGCCCGCCACGGGGCTCATGGGGCCCCAGGGCCTTCGCCCACCTCGCAGACCCTCAGCCCCCCTCTGCCAGCAGCGGCGAGCGTGTTGATACGCTCCACCCCTGTTATGCCTACAAAACCCTGAACCCTGACCCCCGCTGCAGGCCTTCGTCCTGGACCTTGGGGACCACCAGCTGCCCGACTATGCACTTCCGCAGCCGCAGCTGCCGGCGACCAGCCAGGAAGCGCAGGAGGGCTCGGGCTCGCTACCGGCGCAGCCCGTCTCTCGGCACCTGCTGCAGCTGTCGTCGGCGCCGCTGCTGGGCCGGCTGTGCCTGATGCCGCCCGTGCGCTCGGCTGTTCACCAGTACACGCCCGGCTACATGGACGCACCCGTGGGCGAGGCGGTGGCGGTGGTGGTGTTCAGGGTGAGGTGGTGGGACAGCGGCAGGGGCTCGGGAGTGCTGCCAAGGAATGGTGCTGGCAAGACAGAGCAGGACCAGCCCAAGGCAGGCGTGTGGCCCTGTCAACTCATTGGCATTCCTGCCTTGCCGCTCCCCCATGCAGGTGTCGCACTCTGCCGCGATGCTCTCCTGGAACGCTGCGACAGCGGCCGAGTCCATGGCTCTGCTAGAGCTGTACCTCCGCGCCAGCCTGGGGCCGCTGCTGTCAAGCGGCAAGGCGGTTGGCGGCGATAGAGGCGAAGGCCTGGCGTGCTACCTGGCAGCAGCACCGCCGGGCAGCCCGTTCGGGACGTTCGTGGTGGGCTTCAGCCAGCCGGCGGCCGCTGCGCGCTGGGCACTCCAGGCCGCCTCCCGCATGGCGCAGCTGCCGTGGCCGACGGAGCTGCTCGAATCGCCCTGGGGCCGGCCAATGGAGGGCGTGCCGCTGGCCGAGGCTGAGGCAGCGGACGGCGCGCCAACCAACGCAGCAGCCGGCGGCTTCATGGGAGCCCTGCTCTCCCGTGGCTTTGGCGCCGTCAGCGGCGTAGCTGAGAGCATATCCCGACAGCCAGCGGGCAGCTCGGACGCCGTGTCGCCTAGCCTGTCTGGACGAGTCGGCGGCACACGTAGCCCCGTCCGCACGAACGGCCTAGCGAGGCTGCGTCGTGGCGCGCCTACCCCGCTGCCGCCCGCGCTGCCGTCCGCGACCCGGCAACTCGTTGGCGCCGACCAGCAGGGCGGCGACGCCGTCTCGAGCCCGGTCAGCGCGCCGGGGCTGCGGCCCCCTGGCCGCTCGCCGCTTGGGCCTGCCAGCGGCGTCGAGGCAGCAATGCTGACAGCGGCCGGCGCCGCAGCGGTCGGCGGCGCGAGCGGCGAGCTGCATCGGGAGACGACTTTAGGTTCCGCGAGGCGGTCGGCCACGTCGCCCGGCACCGCCGAGCCCTTGCAGGCTGCGGCGCTGGCCGCCGCCGACCACACCACCGCGAGCGCCGCCTCCGCCACCGCCACCGCCGACGGCACCACGCGCTCCCTGACGCTGCCTCCGGCGATTACCAACGGGCCGGCGGACGGCATGGGCGGCGGCGTCCGCAGTCTCATCAGCCGTTGCAGCACCGACCTTCTAGGCTGGGCCGCCAGCGACCAGCGCGCGGGCTCGGCCCCGGGGCCCCACGTGCTGCACGCGGGCAGCGGCCTCGTGGCGTCCGTGTCGGGCTCGGGCCTGCAGGTGCCGCCGCCGGCCGTGCACGCACATGCGCACTCGCACCACCGGGCGTCGCCGTCGCAGCCGGTACTGCTGCTGGGGGACGACGACGGCTCCACGCCGCTGCGCAGCGCCCGCGCCTCTGGCGGCCCCTCCGGCCTCGCCACGGCCACGGCCCTGAACGTCGCGGCCGCCATCCTCGAGCACCACGCGTACGAGGACGCGCAGAACACGGACGAGGGAGGCCAATCGGCCGGACCCGTCTCGGCCGCGCTGCCGCGCGACCTGGCGTCGCCGCCCATCCGGGCCGGCTCCGCGGCGCAGTCGTTTGCCGCTGGCGCCGGCCGCTCGCCCGATCACCCCACGGCTGTGCAGCGCCGCCTGCGGCACCGGCTGCGCCAGCTCACGCTGTCCTTCACCTCCTTTGCCGTGCGGCGAGGCGGCAGCGGCGCCGGCAGCAACAGCGGCAGCTCCGGCTCGCCGCTCTTCGGCAGCCGGCCCGGCATGCGCGAGCGCAGCGGGCTGCAGACGCGCTCGCCGCCCTCGGCCGCGATGCTGCGCGCGCTGGGCGTCTCGGGCTCGACGCCGCGACTGGGCGGCAGCCCGCTGCGTGGCTTCCGGGCCGGCAGCGAGAGCCGCTCGGCTGGCCCCAGCGGGCTGCGGTTGGTGTCGATGATTGCACAGCGCGGCGGCCGGCGCAGCAACTCGGACGCTATTGCGGCCGAGCCCGCGAGCGGCGGGGAGGAGGACGCCGAGCTGGTGACGGTCAAGGGCCTCCGTGTGCGGCTGGGGCTGGCGCTGGGCCCGGTCCGAGCCGAGCTGTGCCCGCTGACGGGGCGAGTGGTGTTCAGCGGCAAGACCGTGACCGCAGCCATGACGGCGGCGGCGGCGGCGAGGCTGGGGTCGCTGTACGTGACGCAGGCGGCGGCGGAGGCCATCGCCGCGAGCCAGGGCGGCCAGGGGCTGAGGCAGACGCCGCTGCTGCCGCCAAAGCGCCCGTCCAGTTCGCAGGGCCAGCCACCGCTGGGGGACGCCAAGGCTGACGGTGACGGCCTCCTCGGTCGGCGCCGCTTGCCTCGTGACGGGGCACTCGGCGACGCTAGGACGAGCGCCAGCGAGGGCGAGGGCGCAGCGGTGGCGGCTCTGCCGCGTGGAGGGTTGGGTGAGGCGGGCGTCACAACAGGCGTGTCGCATGACGCAGATGAGCCGGAGGGCGCGGACCCTCAGGCACCGCAAGGAGAGCCAGCGCCGGCGGCGCCCGAACTGCTAGTGCTGACGCCGGCTGCGGGGCCGGTGGCGCTCACCTTTGGTGCGGGCGGGCTGTCGCTGCCGCTCACGAGCGCCCCTGCGCATGCGCCATACTGGTGCCGGTTTGCGAAGCCGCAGGGTTGAAGTACTACGACGCGTCGGGTGAGCAGGCTGGGGCCGTCGTCGCGTCGCGTGTGTTCATCACAGCTAGGTAACATCAAGTAAGCACGTGTGTGCATGGCTGGACAGCAATGGCGTGATCAAGGGAACATGCGTGCTCGATGATCAAGGGAACATGGCGTTATCAAGGGAACATGGGCGATCGGCTGTTGGTGGCAGCGCATGTTGGGCGGCCATCACACCGCACCACGTGTGCAGGTGTGGCCGCGTGCCGGGGCAGGCCAGGATGGCACAAGTGGAAGGGGATGGCACTGTAGCGGCAGGTGGGACTGGCGGTGATGTCGTGACACACCCATGGCACACTGAATGTACGGTTGTACGGTGTATGTGGCATTATGGACACAGCAAGATCGACGCCACCTGGAGCGTGTGTGGCTCCAGCAGTCGAGGGGCGCAGCCGCATGGGTGAGAGCTAGCGGCCAGCAGCAGGAGGTGTTGGGAGTGTTGGACATCGGGGATGATAAGCTGGACGGAGTTGCCATGGAGCAGCATGCATGGGAACAGGGGCGAAGCCCCAGTCCGTCCTCTCTCTGGGGCTGCCGGCCGCCCCCTGACCATCAGAGTTGCTTCCGTTGAAGACGTCAGAACGCATGTCACCTTCTCAAACAGCGCCGTAGGTGCCGGGCATCGTCTGGGACACGATCCTTTACCCTTCATACCGGGCACGCTTGCGTCAAAGATATGGCTGGCATCCTGCCCACTTACCGGCCTCCCGCCAGCACAAGCGCACGGCCGCTATCGCAACAACCGCCGCCCAGCCAGCCAGGCACGGCAGGAGGCAAAGCCCCCTCGCTGCCAACTCATCAGCCTCCAACACCGCTACGCTTCCAATTGGCGCCGCCAGCCGATCGAGGCCGAGCTCAGGCGGCCGCGCTTGCCGCGGCCGCCGCGGCCGCTGCCGCGGCCGCTCGGCCCCGGCCCGGGAGTGGGCCGGGAGCGGCGGCGGCCCTGCCAGCGGAGGGCCCGGCCCGGGCCCCGCTGTCAGAGCTGGGGCGGCCGCGCTTGCCGCGGCCGCGACCGCCGCCACCGCCTGGCCCCGGCCCTGCACCGCCGCCGTCGTCGCCGCGCGGCCGCCACGGCTGCGGCCCGTAGCTGCGTCCGCGCGTTGCGCACGTTTCCGAACAGAACAGCAGCCGTTCTGTCTTGATAAGTAAGCTTTCGGCATTGATTAGATCACACCTATGACCTTAATATCCATCGCCATTAAGAACGACAGGGAGGTCGACGCCCACCCCTGTGCCAAGCCGGCCTCCTCGGTGCAGCCGTACCCATAGTCAGCCGCAGACGCCGCAATTGTTTTCGGATTCCAGGACGCACGTGCCGTGCACCGGCGACCAGTCCTGCCGGAGGACGTGGAAGCCGGATTCTTGGCATGCGTTTGCTTGGTGCTCGCTGCTAGCTCGCTATCTAGCTGCTTGCTGACTACTGCTCGCACGTGCGTATGCACACCGCCCCACCGACCCATGGTACGTTGGTAGTCACGTGCATGCGTCGCATCCGGCCCCCCCGCAGCCATCTCAAGGCCCAAGCAAGCAAGGGCTCACGAAGCCGGCTGCCACAGCAGAAGCTGCTCCACAAACAAGCCGCTCACAAAGGTTAAGGACACGTACGTACGTAAGCACGTACGCACGTACATAGCAATGAGACTGCGCGCCCGCCGCACCAGCAGCAGCACAATACAAACAGAGCTGCAGTTGCACGCCGTCATGCTGCCGATTGAGCTGCGTGCGTGAAGCGAGGCAGGGCCCGGACCCACGGGATGCCGAAGCAAGAAGCCAGACATCGTGAAGTGCGCGCCCTGCCTGTCTTGTACGTACTTGAATGGCCCGCGGCAATGCAGATTGCAAAGCCGAGCCGCTAGAGCCGCGCGCATGCTATGGCACGAATACGGTATTCATGCATGCACGCACGCACACATGCACATGATCGTTCACCTTCACACACAGTACACATGCCCTCATCAAAGGAAAGAGCGACGCGAGCCCCAGCTAGCGAGCTAGGACGGGCACACGGCGCTGCGTAGCGGCCTGCGCGCACACACACGCAACGCCTGAGAGATGACCTCCGGCTGTCGGCCTCGCAAGGGCCATGACCCCAGACGTCCTCGCTGGCTACGCCACGCACCCACCCTCCGTCA